>JAQQSZ010010560.1:0-12482 GCA_028646595.1 Phalanger gymnotis
TTCAATAGGTGCATGTATCCACTATGTTGGTCACAAAGAGGGAGATACTGGTGCCCAGTTTGTCCCTGTTCTTTCATTCAGAGTGGCTATGATGATGGCCACTGCCAAGGTCAGTGTGGCTGGTGTGGTGGTCCAAGACAATGAGGTGCTATGGAGCTGAACAGACCTAGTTCAGCAGGACTCCCCCTCAAAGACATTCTCCCTTCCTAGCTACTGAGACAAGAAAGAAGTGCTGTGTTAACTGCACAATCCCCTCCGGTGTTTAAACAGAAAAGAAGTAAAGCAATTCTTTTACCTTTGCATCAGAAATACTTAGCATTGGCTGTTGTATTATTATTCATCTGTACTGGCCAGTTCTTCCTACTTCTCCTCCCTCTATCCTTTCTTTCTGTCCCTTCTAGCTATTTTCTATTCCAGTGCCTAGATTTAGAAAAAAAAAAGTTATCTTGCTTACTCTGTGTGTGTGTGTGTGTGTGTGTGTGTGTGTGTATGGTTATTTGAGTAAAAGAAGTTGGGGAACAGAATTTGGTCTGACTAATATGACAGACTCACACAGCTCCCTCCCACTTAAGAGGCAGGCACTGGGCATGGAAACAACTGAGAAATGATCTCTTCCCCAGGAAGTTACTGACACAGTGCGCCTCTGGTATGATATCCATTAGTTAATCAAAAGTGAGAATTAGGGAGAGGATAGGAACCGAATGAGTATCATAGACTTTCCCACCTGGGCAAATGGTGAGTTGTTCGAGAGGGTAGGAGTTCTTTTTTGGAATACCTTGGCAGTACACTCCTGGCTTCTTCACTTAACATACATTTTCCCTAGATCATTGTTGCTAATAGTCAAAAGCCCAGGACTAAGAAGAGAGAAGGAGATGAAAGTCACAGCATCTTCCAGGTTCCTCCATCTTCTCCCAGTTCATGGCTACATGTGTGTTTCTTATGTTGGAGCTCCAAATTTTACCCATCATTGGGGCTCCTTTTCTATGTTATATTATTGTTGTATGTGGGGTTACCCTATCATAGAATCCCCAAAATACATGCAGCATGCTCTGTATCTTAGCTGTAGATAATTAAATTTTTTTTTTCAAATGAAGATCCTTCTTTCTCTCTTATCCACTTTCCTCCTCCACCAAGAAAGCAAGAAAAACATAACTTGTTTTAAAAAAAAAACTACATGGTTAAGCCAAACAAATTCCCTCAATGTCTATGTCGAAAGAAAGAAAGAAGAAAGGAAGGAAGAAAGGAGGGATGAAAGGAAAGAAGGAAGGAAGGAAAGAAGGAAAGAAAGAAGAAAGAAAGAAAGAAAAATTGTACCTCAGTCTGAATTTATCACCTCTAGGTGGCTACTGCATTTCCTCCTCAGGAATTGTGATTAATGAGTGTGTTGATCAGTTTTTAAGTCTTTCCAAATTGATTATCTTTTCAAAGCCATTTATAGTTTGATAATTGAGGTTACACTCTCTGAAAGTCGAAAGAACCAAGTCATTCTGGTACTAAGGAGTAAGATCAGAAACAAAGTCTACCTCATTTTCCAGACAAAGAAACCAAGAAAAACATAACTACTTAGAAATTATTGTCAGATTGAAAGGCCAAAATGGGGCAGTGGTTGTGTCATACTTTTTTTCTGTTTCATTTAAAAACAACAACAACAACAAGAAGGAAGAATTAAAGCCATATTTAAATTTCAAAGGATTTCAATGTTGTTTGGGGAAATCTAGAAGCTAATATGATTTGGGCTTGGAAAGATAAAGAACAAATCTTAGGGAGCACTATCCTTTTGAAGAGCAGATCTCTTGCTGGTGGGGTTATGGTATTTGCCTGGCAGCTGCTTCTTAAGCAAAGGAACACTGGTATGATATTTTTGGATAAGTAGTGATGGGGGTGTGCGTGTTTGAAGAGTAGGGGAGAGGCTATGACTTCTCAGACTGGAATTCAGCCTGTGCTGCAGAGCCAATACTTGCTACAAACATATTCTCAGCTAAAGTTGAGCCATAAATGGGTCCAAAAGAGATAGAGATCAATAGACACTATAGACTTAGAGAAGCCCCAAAATGGACAATCTGGCTAAGTTTGTGCACTCAGTGAGGTGCTTGCTAGTTCACCTTTCATCATTATACATTGAAATATAATATCCTACTTCTAAAGGTGAGTTGTATAAAAATGACAACAACCACCCAACTTTGAAAATGCCTAGTAATCCAATTTAATAAGTATATGTATATATAGGCATATATATGTGTGTGTGTATGTGTACCACACTTTCCTCCTAGAGCTCAATTGCTGCTTCTAAATTCAAGTATTGTTTTTTTTTAACTTTTTCAATAAAACTATTCAAGAGACATTTTAAGGGACAATATGAAATGACTCTCAATTATATGAAAATATACTTCAAAAGCAAAGCATTCCATCCTCCATCTTCCCTCCACCCCCAATCTTGGGGAATGCCTTAGATTAACCTCCTTTTGGATAAAATCATCTTCTGCTTCTGAAATGGGTGAACATGTAGATTGTGGGGCATACTTGCAAAAAGTAAAATTCTTCATAGAAGTGTCATTTTTTCAAGAATATTTGGCCCCAATATTGGGCAAAAATCTGGAGCAATTTCTGAAGAAGAGAAGCCTACTAGAATTCTAAAAAGCATTTGTAGGAAGCTATATTGGTATATTTTGGGAGAGAGGCAAAAGATGAGGAAAGGGAAGGAGGGGGCAATTAATAGCAATAGAACAAAGGTGCAAGTTTGGGACTCCTATTTTCTTTTTAAAGTGAAGCCTGAAAACAAAATTAGTGTAGCCAAAATTAGAAGGAAAATAGGAAACTGGGGGAAAATTTAACAGCAAGTTTCTATGATAAAGACTTCATTTCTTAAATATATAGGGAATCGAGCCACATTTATAAAAATAAGAGCTGTTTCCCAGTTGATACATGGTCAAAGGATATGAACAGGCTGTTTTCAGATGAAGAAAGCAAAGCTACTAATAGTCTACTTAAAAAAATGCTCCAACTTGGCTCTTCTCAGCCATGCAAGGATCTAAGATAACTCCTAAAGGCTCATGATGAAAAATGCCATCTACAGCCAAAGAACTTGGGAATCTGAATGCAGATGGAAGCAGACTATTTGCTCTCCTTTTCTTTTGTTGTTTCATTTCTTCTTTCTCATGGTTCCTCCCATTAGTTCTAATTCTTCTTTACATCATGACTAATGTGAAAATATGTTTAATATGAATGTATAAGTAGAGCCTATATCATATTGCACACCATCTTGGGGAGGCAGGGGAAGAGAGGGAGGGAGAGAAAATTAAAAATGCAGAATCTTATGAAAGTGAGTGTTGAAAACTAAAAACAAATTAATTAATTATATAAAATGCTCTAAATTACTATTGATTAAAGAAATGCACATTAAAACAACTCTGAGGTATCACCTCTCACCTATCAAAGCGACTAACATGACAGAAGAAGAGAATGGCAAATTCTGAAGTGGATGTGGAAAAGACACTGATGCACTGTTGGTGAAGTTGTGAACTAATCCAACCATTCTGAAGAAGAATTTGGAACTATGACCAAAGGGCTCCAAAGTTGTGCATACCCTTTGACCCAGCAATATCACCATTAGGTCTATATTGCCAAGACATCAAAGAAAAAGGAAAAGGATCTATATGTACAAAAATATTTATAGCAATTCTTTTTCATGGTGGCAAAGTATTGGAAATCAAGGGGGTGCCCATCAGTTGAGGAGTGGCTGAACAAGTTGTTGGTATATGATTATGATGGGATACTATTGTGCCGTAAGAAACAGTGAGCAGGATGCTTTCAGAAAAGCCTGGGAAGACATGTGAATTGATGCAAGTTGAGTAAGCAGAATCAGGAAAACATTGTACACAGTAATAGCAACATTGTAAGGATGATCTACTCTGAAAGACTTAGTTTCTCTGATCAAGACAATGATCCAAGACCATTCCAAAAGACCCCTGATGAAAAATGCTATCTACTACCAGAGAAAGAATTGATGAATTCTGAATGCAGATTGAGTGTACTTTTTTAAAATGTTCTTTATTTTTCTTGGGTCTTTTGTCTGTGTTTTCTTTTGCAATGTGGCTAGTATGGAAATATGTTTTGCATGACTTCACGTGTATAATTAACATAAAATTGCTTGCCTTCTCAAGGAGTGGGGAGAGATGGGAAGGAGGAAGAGAATTTGGAATTCAAAATTTTTAAAAATGAATGTTAAAAATTTTTTACAAGCAATTGGGAAATATTTAATGAAATAAAAATATTAAAAGGGTAAAAATAGAATGAAGTCTATCTCAGAAGAATTAACAGCAATCAATAAAGAGTGTCTAGAAATTTAATTCTCAGATATTTCAAGGCTCAAGTCCTCAGTGTGAACACTCCCTCCATCGATGCAGATTGCAATCAGGTCCTAGGCCTGGTTTTTTAAGTTGCTCTATCAAAATTTATCCTGTGGTAGCCAGATTTCTGGTGATGAACCTCTCCCAACTTAATATTGTCCCAACTGCCCTTTACTGGATATCACAAACCTTTCCGGCTTGGTAGAATCCGCTAAAGTTTATGCTCTGAAGCCAGAATTGTCCACATGCCATGACGAAGCATCAGAATAAATAAAGGAACAAAAATAAATGAAAGTTTAAAAAAATTTAGAAAAAGAATAAGTGAAGGCAATTCTTAAAATCCAGCATAACCTACTCAGTGTTATAACTAGCTCAGGGTAATTGAGATTTCACTCCAGGATACAGAAATGGAAGGGTGGCATGCTTCCTCACCAGTGGGGAGGATTGTAGGTGTGCTTTCTTCCCTTGGAGATCATCATCCCCACACTGCATGTTGTAGTCTTCTACCAATGTGGGCTGTAGTGTGGTATCACAACCCCTGGGTTCATTCCAATGTCTTGTCACCATGACAGCCTTCACCTGGGGCTGGCCTCCTCCCAGTCCCCCAGTGTAAGATAAACTGGAGGTGGTGGGCTGCCCTCCCCTGCCAACACAACTGCACTCACAATTCTGTTGTTCTCTATGCCACTGCCACATACATTCCCCACTCTAACTGGATTTAACTCAGGCTCAAGAATTCATAGTGGTGGCTCTGAGCATGGCCATGTTTTATTTTAAGCTTCACAGATAACAGATCATTTAAGACCATCAAAACAAAACATTCATTTCATCTTCTCAATAAAAGGAACAAAAAATACTGAAAAAACCCAAGTCATTTTGTTTATAGTAAAGGGACTCTTTAAAATATATCTACTCGGGGACACAGAATGGCAGTTTTTGTGACCAGCTCTAGCCACTTCACTAGGGACCCTTTCTTGTTCCATATTCCCATTTAGTTATTGAAACTTTGCCATCATCAAATCTTTCGCTATACAACAGGTTTTGAAACACTATGGTACAGAAATCATTTTTACTTTGCTTTCAAATTTCTCTCAACAGTATGTTCCATGGGCTTTAGCACTATAAGGAACCTTAGAGAAGATTTGGTCCAATCTCCTAATTTTGTAGATGAGAAAATTGAGGCCTACAGAGATAGATTATCTTGACTGAATTCACACAGGTACTTGGAAGAGTTAAGATTTGAATCCAGGACTTCATTTGCCAAAGTCAGTGCTCTTGCTAGTACCTGGTCTACTTGCTAATGATCAAAGATTTTATGTAACCCTGCTGCTTTGAAAAAGGAGGAGAAATAATCTACTGTAAGGAGTAATGGTTATGTAAATAATAACTCCTAGACCAACCAGCTGAATTTTATAGCCTGAATGCTTCAACTAATGGAATATGAGAGCACAAGTTAACTACAGAGAATGATATTCGTTTGGGGACAGTCGATTCCAAAACCTTAGAACATAAGCACACATCAAATATCAACCATTTCAGGACACAGAAACACACATCATCTCTACTACCTTAATCCTGGAGGAAATCTTTGTTTTTAATTAGAAAGTTGTTTTTCATTCTGTTTTCTTTCCCCTCTTTCTTTATGTCCTTTCCTTATCCAGTGGTAGTTAATTTCACTGAAAATTGATTGCATTTGATCACATGGTACTTTGATAGTAGGAAAGTCTCTATTTAGCTTGGCTCTGGCCACTAGGCATTCCTCTTCTATTCATAGAACTGCAGTCATGTAGTTATCTTAAGTACACATGAAAGGAGGTAGCCAAGTCTCCTCCTACCCCGCTCCCTTTCTCCATACCCTCTTCCTCCCCGCGGAATTCTTTAGCATTTCCAGCAGTGACACAGCAAATCTGTGGAATGCAATAGACCAGCTGTTGGAGGCAATTTTCATAAAACAATAAACATATAGTTTTACTAAAGTCTTAACTGTTGTTCTTTTGCACAAGCTAACAGGTTAAGAGAAAGCAAGTTGCAATAGGATAAGTGTCAGGCACGCTGTGTAGGCACAGTGCAATTTATGACTATGTGACAAGTTTTATTCTTTTTCTTTTCTTTTTAAAATTCCTTGCTGTCAATTAGAATATGTAAAGATAAAAGGATTATATGGAGACAGTAAATAAACATTTTCCATTTGTTGACTATTGTCAGTTTTTCCATGTCTCATAATTGTCCTTTAAACCAAAAGCTATCAAAAGGATAGCTAGGCTTTTAGCAAGTAGTTTCCTAACTGTGTCTTGAGTTGTCAAATGATCATGAGAGTCATAGCAAATGTGCATTCTTACGAATGAACTATGTACACAGATCACATTACAATCAGTGTAGCTAATATTTAGTTTGCTTACAACAGACATATAGATCCAGAAAGATTCCACAAATGTGTGCTTTCTCTCCATTGCAGAAACAAAAAGGTCTATCTAGGGTCACAGATTTGGAGTGAGAAGGTGCTGTAAGGGTCCTTTAATCCAATCTCTTCATTTTGCAGGTGAGAAAATTGATGCCCAGAGAGGTGAAATTACTTTACTTGGCCAAGGTCACACAGTAAATAGATGACAAAATTAGGATTTGAACCCAGGCCTTCTGATTCCAGGTCCAGTGTTCTTTCCGTTATATTTATCCCACTCTACCAGACTCAGTTTTGATAAAAAATACATTGAAATTAAAAAAATCAAAGTTAGCAGAAGCACTCTATTTTGCCAAGATGTCAACTATTTTTTCAAAGAAAATTGTCATGTTAATTCCTTTCCTAAGTATAATTACTGTAGTTGGTTATTACCAATTCAGTCCTGCATGCCTTACCGATCCAGTTAGTGCACCTGTTTTGCGTTACAGCAGTACCAGAAATACTTATCTCAAATTGTCATAAGTTTTCAGCTGCATAAACAGCACAGCTCTGCACTGTAGGCAAATTGCTAACCATTTTCCACTAAGAGAAAATGAACAATAAAACTCAACGTACCAAGAAATATATTCAAATATATTTTTTTAATCCCCACTGTAAATGCAGCTGATGGGGCCCCATGCATGCAAGCTCTCTAATTACACAGAGCCATCAGACCCACATCAAGGCATATACTATCTTATGAATAGCAGCCGGCAGTAGTTCAGTTAACCCTTCCACGATCTTTCACTTCCACTACCAAAATGCCATCATGGCAGAAGAGGGCAGAGAGGTCTTTGTTCTCAACACCATCTGGTAGCTTATATTGCCGGGTGAAGCTTCTTGAGACAAACCCATGCTCGTCCATTCTGGTGCCATGTTGAGCCTTGACCAGGAGCCAGCCTTCAAAAGTCTGGATGATGACATCTTCAGGGAGAAACTGCACCACATCCACCAAGATCTGAAAATGAGGTTTGCTGTCCCTCACCAGTTGCTTCTCAGCTTCTGGGGCCAGTAATGGATCCTGGGCTGACCTGGCCTTCCCCAGGTCCACAGTGGTTGGCCCTGGCAGGGCATACAAACTGTGATCCAGCCTGCAGTCTTCAAGGCCTCGGGCTTCAAATTCCTCCTGGTAGCGTACTGGGGTTTCTATCGGGTGCCTTATGATGATTCTTTCCATGATGGAGACAGAAAGAGCTCCCAACTGCCTGTCTCAGAGCGGGATCCTGTAGTGACCTGGTCCCAGTTGTCTGCAGACCAGCTTTCCAGTTGCAGTTGCCCTTCATTTATAGCTCTGGCAGAACTTAACCACTCGATTGAGTCTTAATCGCACAGCAAAACACTCTTCATCTTTTCACAAACACTGACAATGAGCTGCTATTTATAGAGCATGTTTCGGAGTTGCCTTAGTAGACTCCCAGCATCTGCTACCACAGTAAAAATAACTGTAATCGTTACATGCTCAGTTATTCTTGGCAAAGTTTTCTCTTTATTATAAAGGAAAATTAGTTCTTTCAAAAGTGTGTGTTTGCATGTGAATGTGTATAAAAGGCCTTAGCTAAGGAGACAGGAGGTATGTGGGTGTTCTGTGATTGGGTACTGTCAACACTATGCTTCTGGCTCACTGTCCTGGTAGAACTCTGTGCTGCTTGGAAATGTATGGAAAAATTAAAAAGGCATATGATTTTCCTGAAAAACATACATCCCTTAAAAATGGAAATTAGTATTATACCTTATGAGAAAAGTTTATAACTTTATCCAAAAACCCCAAGTGCAAAGTTAGAGATGAGATAAACAGTAAATCGGTCTGTAAACATTTACCAGGTACTTACCCTGTGCCAACAACTGTACTTGACACTGATGATGCAAAGGCAAAAATTTTAAAAATCCTGTCCTGCGGGGAGTTTCCATTCCGGACTTCGAACCCTAAGTTTGTATCTCACTTCAGACGCTTCAGCTCTTAAAGCCTCTTTCTCTTCAGTAAAATGGGGATAATTATTCCTGTGCAACATACAGCTCTATATACAGGGTGTCCCAGAAGTCTTAGTGTAGTTTTAAGCTGTTAAGAGCCTTAAGCTATTATTTCTTAAAACTGCACTAAGTAGACACCCTGAATACATACATATGTACATCTTATATACGCATGCACTCATGCACATATGGCTGTATTTATATGGAGATAATAAATTGAAGGAAAGTGCTTAGAAATCTCAAAGTGCATGAGTTTTACACATACACACATACACACATACATACCTGAATTGTACTCCATTCTCATCTCTACCTCTTACAATTCCTTATCGTTGTTGTTCAGTCATGTTCAACTCTTCATGACCCCATGGACCATACTTTTTTATTGGCAAAGGTACTGGAGTGCTTTGCCATCTCCTTCTCCTGCGGATTAAGGCAAACAAAGGTTAAGTGACTTGCCCAGGGTCACACAGCTAGTAAGAGTCCGAGGCCAGATGTGAACTCGGGTCTTCCTGACCGCTGGCCCAGCACCCTATTCACTGATCTACCTAGCTGCCTTGGCTATAAATTCAGTCTGTGATAAAAATATAAGTTGGCAATAAATGGTGATTCCAACTACTGGAAAATGAGCAAATTGTGGCAACTGAATATCACGTAATATTATTTTGGCCTAATGAATTATGAATGTGAAGAAGTCAAAGAAACATCAGGAGGTTGGTAGGACATGGTACAGTACGAAGAAAGAGCAATTAAAAGAACAACACGCAGAATAATTGGAATTATACAAGAAGAACCTTAAATGGAAAACTAAAAAAAACCTTCAAATGCAATGACGTTGATACAAATTAATTAAAATGCATCTATTACCTTTCCTTTAAAAATAAAAAAAGCAAGGGGCTGCTAGGTGGTGCAGTGGATAGAACACTAGCCCTGGAGTTGGGAGGACCTGAATTCAAATTCGGCCTCTGATACTTCATACTTACTAGCTGTGTGACCTAGGGCAAGTCACTGAATCCTGATTGCCTTGCAAACATAAATGAACAAAAAATCATAAGCTTTCAAGTTCTGTCAGTTACAATCACTATTTTTCTACTATTTTAGTTAACTGTTTTCAAAGGTTGAACTATGAATTTGTTGGAATGTGTATGATTTGTCTAAACAAAATTTATCAGTCAAAAATACATTATATTGCAAATTAGATACAATGGCAGTAATAAATAATTTGTTTTTGATTATCTAATAATGTAAGCTACATAACTTGGCATCTTTCCTATTTAAGTCACATTATCTCCTTTCTTGGGAAGATTTCTAACCTCTTGAAATCCATTTGTGTCATTTTCTCTCTCCTCTTGGCTCATTATGCTGAAATTTGTTAACTCCAGGTCTTTGATGTTATTATGCTCCTTATTGCTTTCTTCCTGCTCATTAATAAAGATGTAAAATAGGCCTGGCCTGCTTCCATTGAATCATATTGGCTGCTGTTCCTTCTATTATTCAATACTAGGGGTTCAATATCAATCAATCAATAAGCATTTATTAAGCAGTTACTTTGTGCCAGATATTGTGCCTGGCTGAAGATATAAAGACAAAATGGAAATAGGCCCTGCTCTCAGGAGCTTACATTCCAATGGAGAATATAACACGTACACACAAAACATAGAGTAGATAGAAGTGTAACTTGAGTCCCAAAGCCCATTGGAATGGGACTTTCTCCTCTGTGGTGGAGATGAATGCCTTGTGCCTATATGAGAGGCAGGGTGGTTGTTGTGTTGCGTTTGTCCTTCGTTTTCAAAGAGGACCATGGCATTAGGGAAATGATGACATGACTTGCAGTTGACTTTGATCTGAGTGAAGGAGGGGTATGCAGGGTCACCAGCCTCACTTTCTCCTCCAGAGCCATCTGGGTCCAGTGGCCTGATATTCACCAGGATGACTGGAGATGGCCCAGGATGCAATGGGAGACCCTGGCCCTTTCAGTCTAAGGTCTTTTCAGGTTCTCACTTAGAGGGAGGTAACATTCTGTGAATAGGTAAGAGGCAGGGAGATGTTGAGAGTAAGAGAGAAGACCACCACTCTCTTCAAGACTTCCCACGTTTTCTGAACTTCTTCAGTCTCTTCTGAGTTGCTTCAGGCTCTACTGCCGCTTTGAGAACTTCTTCCTTCCATCTTTGAGAGAGAGAGGCTTGATAAGGCCAGCCTCATTTCACCTTACTAAAGGAAAAAAGTGGGAAGACAAGAGAGGAGTTGGCAGTCTCTATCATGTCCCTATCCCCGGCTTGCTACACTTAGAGACTTCGAGGAACTTCCCCTTTGCTGAGATCTAAGATTCTCTTTCTCTGAGAGCCGAGTTATCTTTTTTAAATGTTTTTTTTATTTTTAGTTTACAACACTCAGGTCCACAAGTTTTTGAGTTCCAAATTTTCTCCTCCTCCTTCTCCTCCCCCCTCTCCGCCAAGATGGCATGGAATCTAACATAGGTTCTATATATACCTTCACGTTAAACTTATTTACATAATAGTCAAGTTGTAAAGAAGAATTATAATCAATGGAATGAATCGTGAGAAAGAAGAAATGAAACCAAAACAGAAGGAAAAAAAAGAGCAAATAGTTGCCTCAATCTGCATTCAGACTCCATAATTCTTTCTCTGGATGTGCATAGCTTTTTCCATCACGAGTCTTTTGAAGCTGTCTTTGAACCTTGTATTGATGAGAAGAACCAAGTCTATCAAAGTTAGTCCTTACAGATACTGTGTGTCTGTAATCATACATAGTGTTCTCCTGGTTTTGCTCCCCTCACTCGAGCTGAGTTATCTTGATCCCAACAGGAAAGCGCCTTTGCTCTGCACTGTCTGGTACATATTCTCTCATGTTTATTTTCTTTGATTTCCTTTTTGCTATTGACTTGGATAAATAGGCTTTTTTGCTTCTTACAGTGTCATTCATTGTAGAACTGCTCTTTGGTGGGAAGGGAGTCAAGTGTTGGATATAAAGCTTGGGATCCTGCTCCCCCAATTAATGAAATAGCAACAGCAATCAAAGGTGAGATTGAACCTGAAAATCACATCACCTAGACTAGTAATACTTAAGGGAGCAAATAGATATGATGAGAGAGAGAGAGAGAGAGAGAGAGACAGAGACAGAGAGACAGAGAGAGACAGAGAGAGAGAGAGAGAGAGACAGAGAGAGAGAGACAGAGAGACAGAGAGACAGAGAGACAGAGAGAGAGAGAGAGAGAGAGAGAGAGAGAGAGAGAGAGAGTGCAAAGTGGTCAAGTCTCTGCCCCCAACCTCTGTTTTCTCTCCCAACAAGAAACAAAGTCTCCCTTGGAGAAGGATGGGGCATAAAGAGGCATAAAGAGGAGATGTTTATTCTGCCTCTCTGACCTACACAATGATATTCTAATACTACATGTGGGGGGAGAGCCCTTGTTATGCAATGTACCCTTAGAGGAGAAGGCAATAGCTGCTGGAGGGACCAGTAAAAGCATCCTCTATTAGATGGTGTTCGAGTCATGAAGGAAATCATGGCTTTTGAAGCAAAGGGGAAAAGAGAGAACGTTTTAGGCCTGGGGAACATCCAGTGAAGGAATAGAGAAGGAAAGAGGAGCATGATGTGTGAGGAACAACAGCAAGAAGGTAAGGGTAGCTGAACTGGAGACTGTGAGGAGCGGAGTTAAATTTAAGGAGACTGGGAAAATTGGAAGGGACCAGTTCTCAAAAAGCTTTAAATGC
>JAQQSZ010010562.1:0-12481 GCA_028646595.1 Phalanger gymnotis
GTGGCAAGTTTCTCTCATAAAGGTCTCATTTCTGAGATCTTTATTCTTATAAGAATAAGAGCCATTTCTCAATTGATTAATGATTAAGGGATATGAGCAGGCACTTTAGTTGAAGTATAGAATTTATACTATTATCAATAAAGGGGTGTACAGTAAAGGGGTATGCCCCAAAAGTTACAAAACTGTACACCCCTTTAATTTATTGATAATAGTATAAATTCTACACTTCAAATAAATAAAAAAAGAAGAAAAATATCCCTATGACCAGGGCAGCTAGGTGACACAGGGGATAGAATGCCAGGCCTGGAGTCAAGAAGACTCATATCTCTGAGTTCAAATCTGGCCTCAGCATTTACTAGCTGTGTGACCCTGGACAAATCACTTAACCCTGTTTGCCTTAGTTTCCTCAACTGAAAAATGAGCTGGAGAAGGAAATGGGAAACCACTCCAGTATCTTTGCCAAAAGAACCCTAAATGGGATCACAAACTGTCAGACATGACTGAACAACAATGAAAAAAATATCTATAGCAGCTCTTTTTGTGATGGCAAAAAATTAGAAATTGAGGGGCTGCCCATTAGTTGGGGAATGTCTAAACCAGTTATGATATGTGAACGTAATGGAATATTATTGCGCTATAAAAAATGATGGTTTCAGAAAAACCTGGGAACACTCGTATGAACAGATGCAGAGTGAAATGAGGAGAACCAGGAAAAGTTTATATAATAACAATATTATTGTAAAGACAAATAACTGATGAAGATAATGACCAAATATGATTCCAGATGCCTTGTGATTCACAACGCAAATTAAGATGCATTTATTTTAGAGCATGGCCAATGGGAGAGTTTATTTTCATAAGTTATATATGTTCATAATGAGGGTTTTGATATTGTTTCTTTTTCTTTCTCATTGGGGAAGGAGAGAAAGTAGATTTTTTTATTGATTAAAAAAATTAAAAACAAAAAGGCACCAGAAAGCTCAAAATTCATATTACAAACTATGAAGCAACACAAACCAGACTGGGATAAGAATAGATCAACTAGTTTTCTTACAACACAGAGTAAATGAGAATTTTTTTTTGAGCATCGAAATTGACTGGTTAGTTTCTTCCCTCCTCATTTTCACTTTTCAAGAACCATCTCTGTTCAGCCAAATGTAGCATTTCTGTCACCACTGAAACCTGGAAAAATGTAAAACGATGCCAGGAAGCTTGTTGGATCATCTTGGATGGAGCAAAGATTGCTTAGGTTTTTCTGTCACTGTACACATACGCACCCAGATACACACACAGTACTGAGCCCTAGCAAAGGGTTGTTTCCAAGGACATAGAGTGGGACTTACCTAAAGGGTGAGAAATGTTCTTTAAACTTGGCCAACGTATTAAATTCAAGAGCTTCTAGGCTAAATGTGTACCCAGAAACCAATTTTTCAAAAACCCCGTCAATGCAGTCAGAAGCCTTAATGAAAACAAACTGAACAAAACCAAAAGAACCACTTTTAAACTTATAATTTATCTGTTGACATACAACTTTCCTAGAGGATGACTCTCTTTTTCAAGTCCAAGGTCAGTCTGTTTGATTTACTGTGAATGCACACTTTATATACACACTGTAGCCAGTCTCCAAGATGTTGGGAAATGTTTTTTATCCTTAGGAAGGTTACAATCAAGACGGGTGCCAATACTCACATGTATGTGTAGACATGAGGCTTAGTAAGCCGCAGAGGTACACGAGAACGAGAAATATCCACACTGATTCTGTGGCGGGTTTTTTTTTTTTGCCCAAATGCCACTTGATCTGTTTGTAATCCCTGAGTCTAGAAGGCCAGATCAAGTTCAACAAGTTGTGTTGTCTGCCTCTTGTGTCCTGTTCACACAAAAATCTGGAATGATTTTTACCAAATCAGAAAATCTGTAAGACTTTCCTCCATTGCCTTTTTCTGGGACCTTTTATTGTTTTCACTGCATCCTCTGAAGGATCTGGAATGCCTTCCTCCTATGTATGTCTTCTTATTTGTTCATGACTGTCTCATTGTTTGTGACAGTAAAACAGGCAGGTTTAGAGGTGCTTCAGTCGAACAGTATGGCTTGGTATTCAACTTTTCTTCATAGCTTAGTGGGCAGTATACTCCTGACTGCAAACTGTCATGCAGTAGGCTTGGAATAATATAGTCATGTACCCTACACAAAGGTTTAAAATTATGCCTCATTATGTTTGAGAATGTTGCCTCTTTGATACTCTCTGGTGAAGGCTTTGAGCCTGTGTTGTGACACATGCCACATGATTCATCACAAAATAAGTGCCTATATATGCCAGGGAGAAGGGAATTTTCTGGTGTTAAGTATATGTATATTTGTAAAAAAGTGATATTTGAAAATGTCCTTTGTTGGTCCTCTCCCTCTATTTTGGGCATTAGGTGGCCTCCTACCTTCCCTCCCCTAGTCCCAACTCTGGTAGTCATGCGAAATTGCATTTGGGAAAAGAAATGGATTCTGGCCAAACCATTTACATAATTCACAGTTGGTGTGAAGAATCTGAGAGAGAAGAGAAAGGTTAGGATGGTTGGAGTACTTGGAGCCAGGTTGAATATTTAGATGCTCAAAGAATCATGGTCTGTTTGTACTTCTTGGGCTCCATGATAATGGACATAAAAATCACGTTATTGGGTGCATAATAATTACTGTATTCTTGTGAAATCAATTGAATTGATTCTGCTAGTCCTTGTTAGTGTAATCTATTACCTATGCATCAAATTATAGCAATTTGGGGGGGGGCATGTGGGCTTGTTTTGACTTTGAATAAGAATTTATTGGTCAGCATTACTAAGAGCATAGCCCTACCTGCTTCTGATACAGGGACGGCAGGCTCCACATCCACAGTTCACACATACTGGGATGCTCGACAGCATTTGATTTCTTCTTTCTCACTTCCTTGGCTTGCATAAAAACCTGATTAAGCTTATACACTATTTTTTTCCTCTTTAAAAATAACAGTTTACTTGTAGAGCAGTAATTTTAAAACTTGTGCAATGTTTTAAATGACATTTTTACCCTGGCATCCTCATTATACATGGGCTAATGCTTCTTACATAATACAACTCAGGGGCCTTTGAAAATAACTATTTCCAGCAAGAAGATGAAAGCACACATTAAGTTCTGGGATTCATTACATAATAAGGATAATGCACAACTCCAGTCTTTAATTTGATCTAGTCTCTTAAAACTCAGGAACATGGAGCACGCATCTACATAGCACCGAAGTAATCATTGGGTTGACCAACTCAGAGTACGTCAGTGGGGGTGACTTAGCAAAGCCTAGCCAGAGCAGTCCGAAAACTGGTCAATTTACCCAGACAACTCAATGGCTTCCAGATTTAGAGTTGAAAAGGACCTCAGAAGTCATCTAGTCTGATCTTTCATTTTACAGATGAGGAAACTGAGGCTCAGAGAGATTAAATAATTTGTCTAAGGTCCAAGTAAGTATTTTGACTGTCATCGTCTTCTGGCCCAAACCAAAATGGCTGCATGATTGAATAGAATGCATTATTGACTTTTTTTTTTTGGCATTGTATAGACAGAGCTACAACCAGATTTTGTTCTAGTTGAAAAACAAAATCAGCCAAGTTGGTTATTCAGTGAAGACAGTTGATTTTGAAATCTCATGGAAATATAACACACACACATGCACACTAATACACACAAACACTACGGGGAAGCAGTGTGATGTAGTAGGTAGAGAGCCAAATTGTGAGTCAGGAAGACCTAGGCGTAAGTTCTTGCCCTCAGTGGTGTCAAACTCAAATAGAAATGGGGCCTTTAAACCTCACATAAGGAACTCTGTGGGTGCCTATTGACTTAGAAAGCCACATATTAATATTACATATGTTCTATTGTATTTTTGTTGATCTCATTCAATATTTCCCAATTACATTTTAAATCTAGTTTGGCTGCACTCAGAAGGGCTGCCTTGGCCCCCAAGTTGTGCGTTCGACACCAGGAATTTCCTCTAACACATGGGCAAGTCACTTAACCTCTCAATGTCATAGCTGACTCTCTAAACGGCAGAGCAGAGGCTGTCTTGCACTGGTAGAGGGAGTTTTCCTCTCTAGGGAATTCCTTATACCAATGAAATCACAAGTCTGATTTATGTGGTGTGTGTGCATGCATGCGTGTGTGTGTGTGTGTGTATGTGTGTGTGTGTGATGGTAATACAGACCCCAAGAGACTTGGTCGTTAGACTGAATTTTTCACTTTTCGCAAGTCTGTGTTGGTCTTGTGTAAATACAGTCTAGGTAGCAGCTGTTTGGGGAGAATGTCCTGATCATTACCTTGGTTCTGTAGCCAGAAAAGGTTATGAAGAAGCAACTTAAGAGGACCTCAAGGCATAGTGTTAGTACTGCATGGTGTGATGACATCACTCCCACATAGCTCTTTGTGAAGCGAGCTACAGACACAGGCAAAAATTTGGTCTGGAGGTGCCTTGGAGAAATGAAAGCAAGGAGTGACTGACTAGCTGAATGAATGAATGAATGAATGACTCACTATTGACTGATTGACTGGCCCACATGATGGCCAGCTGACGTGGTGATTGAGCCTCCTCTAGCTGTCTACTACTAGAGGCTGGAGACCAAGAGAGCCTTTTAAAAGAAGCTAACCTCCAAGAAGTTAGTACAGGAAGAATTCACATTTATCGCACACTTTAATGTGTATCTCTCATTTATTGGATACTCACAGCGACCCTATGAGGCCAGCAGAGATCATGATGCTCAAATCTATCTGAGGGATATTGAATGACAGCAAGTCTTGCTTGAGAGAGGAATGCTAATTCTCCCAACTGCCCGTTTTATAAACTTAAAGCAGGATCTGAAAACCCAGCTGTGTTTTTTGTCTTACATCATCACTAGTCATAAAAATTCTGCAGTTGGGATTCCGATGACAATTTGGTCAGTGATGCTTGAGGCTGAATTAAATTTAATGGGAGCAATTTCCAAGCTTTATCTGTGTCTGCTGAACTGATAGAAGCTCAAATTTCTATTTGGGTATAAGATAAGCAGATAGATCCTTGCCTCAGACTCCCAACACATACACATTTTGCCCTGGGAAAAAGAATTTTCAGTTAATCTCTTGATGATTTAGGGGTTTTTTTTGGGGAAAAAAGGTTTTATTGATGCTTTTTTATACAGAAGTAATTTCCTATACTCCCTCCTTCACTGAACATGTAACGGTAACAAAGAAAAAATCAACTTGGCAAAACTGACCAACAAAAGAACCATTTCTGATAAGTTTAGGCAACGTTCTGCACCTGTCATCCCCTACCTCTCTACCAAGCAGAGGTAAGCATGTTTTAGCATCTGTTGGTTGGGACAGAGATTGCTGACCATGAACTCTCTTACCCAATAATTTACTCATTTTGAGCAAATACTCATTTTGAGCAGCTGTGGCCAGCTACGGGTTGGCACGGTGGAATATTGAAGAGAAGAGGAGTTGGTTAAGACTCCTCAAAAGAAAATGGTCTGAAAGCAGGTCGATATCAACTTAAATTACAGCATGGGCATATCACCAAGTTTTAATTTTGGTAGAACCCAAACACCAGTTTTTGTTGAGACTTCAACAATTCTTGAAACCACAAAGGGCCTGGCTTCCCTTGGTGTATGTCTGAAATATGTCAGGCAGGTGTTTCAAAAGTACTTAGGCTGCAGGGAAATAGACCCTGATGTAATCTGCCTAATTTGGCTCTTTGAATTACTTTCAAGAACACTTGCTGTTTGTAATGGAAACAGCTCTCGGACCACTTCAGACAGGACTTTGTAATGTGAGCTGGTAAAACTCTGCAGGTGCAGTGGGCAGCTTTTTCATTTTTCATCTCACATTTGTTTACTTTAATGTGTGACTGAAAAAGTGACATAGAAGTGGTTTAACAAGTCATCTTTCATTTGAAAAATGTTTTCTTATTAAGAAAGTTAACATCTAGTATGCTGCAAAAGAACTACCAACTACAGGAAACCACATGTTGCCCGAGAGAATATGTTTCCTGAGACTTCAACTCCCCAAAGACAGTTGTTCAGGATTCTGCATACCTGAGGCCCTTTGGCGTAGGCATCAATTAGAAAATGGGAAACAGTGTTTTCCTTGCTAATTCTTGGCTACCGAATCGGGGTTACTGAAAGCTTTCTGTTTTTACCAGCATTAGGCAGCTTGAAAAATGTAAAATTATGAATTAAACTTTGTTCAGCTTGGGAAGAAAAAAAAATGTTCCCAGGATGCTATACCTGTCTTGGGGAATGAGGGGGAACCACGTCTCACCCTGTGTTTGTGTTTATACAGTACCCATCAGTAGAGCCTCGGGGAACTTTATGGAGGGTAGGAGAAGCAAGATATTGGAGTATTCAAGACAGAAAACAGGAGGAAAAAAGGAGAAAAGCAAAACGTCAAATGCTGAAGGAAAAGAAGAAATCCTAGAAGAAGGATTTACTCTTCTCCTTATTGTAGAAATGGGGAGAATATTGGGTTGGGCCCATTCCTTCTCTTTGAATTTTTCACACACTAAGTCTTTTGAAAGGTAATAACAGTGATAATACTAATTAGCACTTATGTAGTGCCTTAAGCCTTGCAAAATGCTTTTCACAGATTATCTCATTTAATCCTTATAGCAACCCTGGGAGGTAGGTGCTATTACTGCTCCCATTTTACAGATGATGAAACTGAGGCAGCCAGGGTGAAGTGACTTGCCCAGGGTCACACAGCTAGTCAGCAGAGATAGGATTGCAATTCAAGTCTTCCCAGTTTCAAGCCCAGCATGCTATTTACTGTGCCTCCTGGCTGCCGGCTACAATGCTACCGATTTTCTATCTGTAAGGCATTTGAATTATTTCTTCAGTTTGGTCATAAAATGCTCCAGCTCTAAAGGGATCTTAGAAGTTGTCTAGTTCCCTCTCCTTGTTTTGTGGGTGAGAAAACCAGAGAGGTTTGATAGCTGGCCCAAGGTCACAGAACTAAGAACAGGAATGACGATCAAACGGAAGATATTATTTTGAAACATAGCCCTCTATCTGAATCCGTATGCAGACATAGAGACAAGCCATATATGGATGTGATTATAAGCTAACTGCAGCACATAGCCAAAGATAGCTTGTCTACTAAAAGCGGTACATTTAAGAGGAAAGATTACTGAACTCTGAGTCCCAAGATTTGCATTCAAATCCTCCTTTCTGACACTTATTTTCTCAGTGGCCTTGGGAAAGTCACTTAACCTCTCTGGGCCTCAGTTTCCTTATCTGTAAAATAAGGAAGTTGAGCTAGATGACTTTGAATATCCTTTCCATTTCAATGATCCTATGATCCTTCCTGTTGTTGTTAAATTATTTCAGTTGTGTGACCCTATTTGGGGTTTTCTTGGCAGAGATACTGGAGTGGTTTGTCATTTCCTTCTCCGGCTCATTTTACAGATGAGGAAACAGAGGCCAACAGTGTTGAGTGACTTGCCCAAGGTCACACAGCCGGTAAGTGTCTAAGACCACATCTGAACTCATGCCTTCTTGACTCCAGGCCCTGCATTCTATCCACCGTGCCACCTAGCTGCCCCTCCTATGATCCCAACTGGCTTTAAAGATGTCATCTAGGTTATATATGGATTAAAAATGAGATGTATTTATCACTTGATCAATTAAGAACAATGGCATAACTAATAGAAATGCTGAGTATCGCTGTTTTATTCACAGAGTATAGGGCATAGACTGCCGTGCTTGGTGTCAAGAAGAGCTGAGTTCGAATCCCTCCTATGACACCGAATAGCCAAGGAACTGTGGGCAGGTGACAACTTCTCAGTTTCCTCCTCTTTAAAATGGGGGTAATAATCCAGGGTTGTTGTGCAACTCTAATAAAATGTTTATGAAGTATCTGGCAAACTTTAAAGCAATGTGTCAATTTAAAGCAAAAATGTCAATTTTATTAATATCGACAAAATATTAAGTGACAAAAGGAAAGCTTCCTGTGTATTTCGTAGATTCTCTTTGCAGGACTTGTGGAAAGACACTGGACAAGAATCACGCAAGATGAAAAAAGGTTGATGATATACCTGATATATCTGTTGGCACTTGCATATAACCTAAAAGTGGCTAAGTCGGTTCTCTCTGGGCCTTGGTTTCTTAATCTGCAAAATGAAACAGTTGAAACTAGTTGGTCTTGAAGTTCCTTCCTACCTCTGACAGTATACGATCTATGAGTTAAGAAGCAGTGAACCAATGGAAAGATCCTTGGGCTGTTAGAAAAAAGAAACATCTTTGAGTGGAAGCTCCATTATGTCTGCCTTGCCTTTGATTACAGGAATGGGGGAAGAGGAGGGCAGCTCTAGATCATAGATTAAAACCCTCCCCTCTCCTGGTGTCTTCCTCCCTGTCCTTTGCCTCAGGCACAGGATACACATCATTAGAGGTAACAGTCACAGCAGCAGATATTTAGGTGCCTGGGGGGAAAATGGCAATTTTGGCTCCATCCGTCCCTACCCTCAATTGTTCTTGTGACACTGAGATTCGAGCCAAATTAAATTTAGTGCATTTCACAATTTTGTTTAGCAAATTAATGGATAAAAAGGGACAAACCAAACAGATTTTAATTTGACACCACCCCAAATAAAGGCTTGACATGAACCTTCTTGGCCTGCAGGAAGAATACTTCTGTGATATTCCCATTGTCTAGCTGGGCAAGGAAGGTTACCTGACTTCATCAAGGCTGGTCCTTGTAAAGGCCCTTCCAAATCAGTGGCTCCTGGACCATGGGGTTTAGGTTATCGAGTAGAAAGCCATCCTCCAACAAAGCATACCAGTAACACAATTCCAACATTTACTTCACCCAAATAGAATGTTCAGGTAGGCATAAGCCGTAAAGTACAGACCTGGAGATATCCACAGGGATCTTGCCCAATGCTTTCATTTTACGGATGAGGAGACTGAGGTGCAGAGAAGGAGAGTCCCAAATGGCACAGTTGACTTTCCAACACAGTTATGCGGACTTTGAGTTTTGTATTCTTTCTAGCTAACCATGCTGTTGGTGGTTAAATAGCTTTGCATTTAGACTATGAAATCTTTGTTAACTCATGATGTTTTCACCAGCTCAGACCCCATCTAACAGCAACCAGGGGTGAAATAGCAAAAGTGGCAAAACACTCAGTGACAAGGATTGTCTTTTAAACTTTTAATCACATGAAGAAATTACTTTATATAACACTTGAAGGTTTCCAGAATGATTTACTTAAACTATAGTCAGGCCCTGATTAGGGCAAATAAAGAATCCCTAAAGTGGTCTCATTATTTGAGTTTGCACTGCATATTTCCATTGGGCTGGAACCAAAAACCATATTTTGCTAAAACTTTGAATTAAAAACTTTGAATAGGACAGCTAGGTGGGGCAGTGAGCAGAGCACCCGGCCCTGGAGTCAGGAGGACCTGAGTTCCAATTCGGCCTTGACACTTGACCCACTTACTAGCTGTGTGACCTTGGGCAACTCACTTAACCCCAATTGCCCTGCCTTCTCTCCTGCAAAAAAACAAAGAACAAAAAACAAAAAACAAAAAAAAAAACCCCAACCAACCAAACAAGAAAAACCCATCAACTCTGAATAGTGTGGATGTGAATACATTTGACCACTTCAGTGAATTCCTTATTTGTACTAATCAGGACCAAGTCATATTTCATTTGATGGTCATAATAGTAACATCTTCAAGGTAGGTGTAATTATTATCCCCATTTTGCAGATGAGGAAACTGAGGATCTTAGAAACTAAATGATTCAATCAGGCTATATAGCCAGTAAGTATGTAAGGTAGGGTTTGAATCATTCTAAGTGCTAACTCTCCTATTAAAATGATCACTGATTTGCAATCTGATTTCTTTCTAAACCTAACAATTTTCAGTTCCATTCTATCTCTAAACTAAAGGGCCCAGGATGATAAGAAGTCATTCTTACTTCTTGGCCATTTACATAAAAATGAATGGTTCAATTCAATACAGAAATCATTTATTGAACTATTCTGGTATTAGGCGTGGAGCTGAAGGGATAAAGAGGTAAGTAACACTGCCATCCAGCTTTCAAGGAGTTATATAATCTAGTAGGGAAGAGCTACAAATCATTTTTTAAAGTACTTAATGCGTGACATTAGGGGTCATTGGATATCTATTGGGAAGTAAATGCAAAGTGAAAAAAACATAACATTTTACAAATTAAAAAATATTTGGGGGGATTTTCTTGAAATAAAATGAGCTAAAATAGTTTTGCCATTTAGAAAAGTTTACACATATGTTTTTTTCATTTAATCCTTATGCAAAGGTAGTGATCATGGAAACTTCCTTAACCTGCTGTATACTTCCAATGGAGCTGTGCCTGAACTGCGACATTTTCTGTTGTTCCTTTGTTAAGTCCCAGGCAACCTGAAGGTCCTGGTTGACTCCTTAGTCCCCTTCACTCGAGTTGTTTTGAGGATGATTATTGACAGCTGGAAAAGAGCTTCTCAGTAGTCTTTAAAAGGAGAAAGAACTCCTGCCTTTGCTCTTTCTTTCCTTCTTTCAAGCTTCATGACTCTGTGGGCTCTTCTTTAGTCTTCTAGTGGAAGGAGAGAGGGAATTTTCCTTACCCTCCCTCTCCTTCTCTTCAATAGCTGCTATGTTGTCATTCAGTCATTTCAGTCCTGTCCACCTTTTTGTGACCCCATTTGGAATTTTCTTGGCAAAGATACTGGAGTAGTTTGCCATTTCCTTCTCTAGCTCATTTTCCAGATGAGGAAACTGAGGCAAAGAGGGTTAAGTGACTTGCCCAGGGTCACACAGCTAGTAAGAGTCTTAGGCCAGATTTGAACTCAGGAAGATAAGTTTCCTGACACCAACCTCAGCACTCCATTCACTATACAAGCTACATTAACATGATAGTGAAAACATGGACTTATCTAGGTGATCCTAACATTATCTAAAGTCTGTAGCTGCCAATTAAAAATAATTTTGGGGGGTAGGAAGCAATTGGTATTAGGTTACTTGCCCAAGGTCACACAGTTAGTAAGTGCTGGTCTGAGGTTGGGTTTGAACTCAGGTTCTCCTGACTCCAGGGCCAGTGCTCTATTCACTGAGCCACCTAGCTGCCCCTTGCTGCTTTCGCTTTGTATTTCTTTCTCTTAGTATAGATGACTAGACAGTAATTCTAACATAGATGTTTCTGGCTGAGCTCAAAAGGTCCAGAGTCATTGAACAGTCCAGAGACTAGTTTCTGAGTAGGAAGTATTTCCTTGGAGTTCTACTCAGGGGTAAAGAGGGGGAGAACTTGATGAATCAGAGATTGTGAGAAAAAAAAGCATTACCCTTCCTCTTTTGCAGTCAGGCTCCCCCAAGACTGAACTAAGGTGCCCTTGAGTTAAGAATTGGGGGTCCCTGTGGGAGAGGGAACCTCTGGGTTGCAGATGACACAAAACAGGCCTACAAAGTAGGTAAGGGAGGCATCCCATTTTGTAGATAAGGAAACTGTGACTCAGAGGGGTGAAGTATCTTTGAGGTGTATATCAACAATGGGACCAGCAGCTGCTGTGGGGGCGTAAGACCAACAGCTCAGCACACAGGAGGGCTGCTAGCATAGGTTCTTCGATCTGTTTTTCTAAGGAAAGCAACTTTAAGGGGTTAACAATCTCACTTTAATTAAACATATATATGTCATTCACTTAGTTCAGGGGAAAACGTCAGCACCCTGAACTTTCAGAGAAAATACAAACAGAAATTACAAACAGGAAGATGGTGGCTGGAAAGCAGGGACTTACTTAAGCTCGTCCCCAAATCCCTCCAAACACCTGCAAAAAATGGCTCTGAACAAATTCTAGAGCTGTGGAACCCAAAAAATAACAGAGAGAAACAGGTCTCCAGCCCAGGAGAGCCTGGATGGTCTCTGGGAAGGGTCTATCAAAATGTGCTGGGAGTGGAGTGCAGCCCAGTGTGGGCCACGCCAGAACAGACCAGACCTGGAGTCAGCCGGCCGTAACAGGGCTCAGGGCCATGAATCATTGAGCTATGGCAGTTACCAGACTTCTCAACCCACAAACTCCAAAGAGCAGGTTAGTGGGAAACTGTAGAATCGAGTTTAGAGCCATCTGGCCCCATCCCTGGGGGTGGTGGTGGTGATAGCAGCAGGAACCTCCTGAAGCTGCTTCCAGAGCTCCACTTCCCGAGTCCCTGGCTCAAACAGTGGGAAGAATCTGGCAGCAGATCAGAGCAGGAGTGCAAGGAGTGCTTTGCTGGTGCAGAGGCAGTTTCTCTTGCTGTGCTCTGCTTGGATCTGGATTGCGGTCCTGGTTGGTGGTTCTTGGGGGAGGAGGAATGCTGCTGTGACAGAGCCTGGGGTGATGGAGGAGTAGAAGTAGTTCTGAAAACAGCAGTGCTTGGACCCTAAAGCTTGGGACAAAGTACTCTCTACTCTACAAGCAGTCATACCCTGACAAAAAGCTCAAGGGTCAAGT
>JAQQSZ010010563.1:0-12480 GCA_028646595.1 Phalanger gymnotis
GGGGAGGCAAGGCAATTGGAGTTAAATGACTCGCCCAAGGTCACACAGCTAGTTAAGTGTCAAGCATCTAAGTACACATTTGAACTCAGGTCCTCCTAACTCCAGGGCCAGCTCTGTATTCACTGCACCACCTAGCTGCCCCTACGATTATCTTAGTAATAATTTTAGCTAACATTTATATAGCATTTAAAAGTTGACAAAGTGCTTTACGTATGTTATTTGATCTTCACAATCATCTTGTGAAATAAGTGCTACAATTGACTGATCTTGGTTCCAGAGCTGTTAAGAATCCAAGGCAGGATTTGAACTTGGGTTTTCGTGGCTCCAAGTCTAGCACTCCACCCATTACATCACCTAGCTTCCTACATCTTCATATTGGTCATTCTATTTGTGCTCATTGTGAGAAATGCAAGGTGAGATGGCCAAATGTTCTATGAAATGATTCTGTTGTCTTTGCATTCCTGGTAAAAAATGTCTCTACCAATTCTTTATTTTCCTTTCCAAAGAAAACCCTCCAGTTAGCTACAACTCTCTTATGTCTCCTGGTTTTACTTAGAGCAAAGATGTGAATGATATGATTCAGTTCCCCAAACATTATGCCAGCACGATCATCATTGGGCAAGACTCTCTCATTTAGAGTTTTTGGTGACTCATGTCTGACTCTGTGACTCCATTTGGGGTTTTCTTGGCAGAGATATTGGATTGGTTTGCCATTTCCTTCTCCAGCTTATTTTACAGATGAAGAAATTGAGGCAAATGGGTTAAGTGACTTGCCCAGGGACACACAGCTAGTAAGTGTCTGAAGGTGGATTTCAGCTGAGCAAGAGGCATCTTCCAGGCCCCATGCTGGGTGCCCTATGCACTATGGTGCCACCTAGCTGCCTACTCTCATTTAGAGTACCATTTGTTAAACTAATGCTTATAAAGAGCCTAAAAGCTGTGTGATTCTTAGACCTTTTCCAACTCCCTGCTTTTGCCGCTGTAGAACTGGAAGGGGGCCACATAGGACTAAAGATTATTTTTCATTTTAAAAATTTCTTTGCCCATGAATAACCACCTACAAAGAGTTTATCAGTTCATGTCCAGTCTACTGGTCAGGACCCATTCCATACTTGGTGAGGCTAGTTCTTGGAGAGCAAACACAATTAACCACTGTCAATCTACTCAAAGTCTTTCTTTGGTGGTTGACCCTGGAAGAGCTTGTTTTTCACTGGTGTAGCCTTCAGAAACCCAGGGTCACCTCCCCACATTCCTTAGGGCAGCTAGGATGGTGCGGTGGATAGAATGCCTTGCCTAGAGTCAGGGAGACCTGAGTTCAAATCTAGCCTCAGACACTTAGTAGTTGTGTGACCTTGGACAAGTCACTTAACCTCTATCTGTCTCCATTTCCTCAACTGTAAAACAGGGATCATATTAACACCTACCTCCTACAGTTCTTGTGAGGATCAAATGAGATATTTGTAAAGTGCCTAGCACATAGTAGGCATTTAATACATGCTAATTCCTTTCCTCTGCCTTTCCTGAAGTATCAAGAATAAGTTTTTCTCCATCCTATACTAATATTCTCTTCCAGTGATTCATTTGACCATATATTTAATCACTTCAGCAAAAGCTGTTGTTGGTAATATGCTGCAGCCTGTTTATTCCTGCCGTCCCTCTCTCCATTGGCCTTTGGATGACCCGCACTTCTGATTCCTGGGAATTGGTGATGACTTTTGGTTCCTGAAGACAGCACCTGCAGCTGATCATCTTTGGAAGGCCTTCCCAATCTGCACTGGCTTTCTGTGTGTGCCCTGAGGTGGACTATATATTTGTCTTCTGAGAGTAGCCTAGATAAATTCCGAGGCTTCGTATTGGCTTTGTAGGGTCATTTTTTCAGTCACAGCAACTTTCACAAACTGTCTTATCCATTCATGGAAGTGTGATGAACTCCTTCAGTCGAGAGAGTTTTTACAACCATGAATCACAGGTTCTGGATATATTGAACTTTGATATATACACATACACACATGAACACACGTGTGTTTATATATACACAATATTTAGTCAGCCCATAGTAGGTGTTTAATAAATGTTGATTAATAACATCTCCTTATACTTGGTTCACTATTTCAGGTAGAAGCCAACTACATTTTACTTTATTCTTTAATCTTCCACTGTCTTTCTGCCCACTGGTACTGGGACCAGAAACCACACTCTAGGGATCTTAATCATTTTAACTCTTGATCTCCTGCCCTGGGCTCTCCCCTCCCTCCTTTCCCCAGGCCTCATTACTGAGTGCCTGCCTTGGTCCAGTCAGGCCCAGCCAAGCTTCATTTTCTTCCCTCCTCCCTGGTCATCTTCTCTCCAGCTTTCTAGTTCTGGCACAGTAATCAAATCAATACTTCCCTCACTCTGGAAAAGGACCTGTCAGTCTGTTCCCCCATAATGCCACTCATCATCCCTGGAATTTTCCAAAGCAAAATATTCTTCCCTGGCTACCACTCCCCTGGTTACGCTGTGTCCCTCTATTACAGTGTTCATTCCTTGTGGGCAGGGATTGTTCATTTTTGTATTTGTATCACTGGTGTTTAGCACAGTTCTTGGCCCAAAGTAAGCATTCAATGAATGCATTTTCATTCATGTGTGTGTGGGTGGGTGGGTGGGGAACAGTATTGGACAGTGGTGACTATGGAATCAGGAAATCAAGTCAACAAGCATTTGCCAAGCCCCTACTATGTGCCCAAGCATTGTACTAAGCACCTTGGATATAAAGAAAGGTGAAAGACAATTCCATGCTCTCAAGACAGCTTCACGGGGGAGACAACATACAAACAAGGTATCACCAGAATAAATTGGAGGTAATCAACAGAGGGAAGGCACAAGCATGAAGTGCAACCAGGAAAGGTTTCTCGAAGCAGGTGGCATTTTGGCTGAGACTCGAAGGATGCCAAGGAAGCCGGGAGTTGGGGACAAGGAGGAAAACCTCAGGAATGGAGAGGGCCCATGAAAATATGGAATCTAGAGATGGAGTGTGGTGTGTGAAGAGCAGCCAGGAGACCAACGTCACTGGACTGTAGATTATGTGGAAGGGGAAGTAATCAGAAGACTAGAAAGCTAGGAAGGCGCCAGGGTGTAAAGAACTTAAAAGCCAAACAGAAGAAGATCTCGTCTCTGCGACAGAATGGTTGTGTGACCCTGGGCAAGTCAGTTAACCTGCCAGTGCCTGAGGCAGCTGTCTAAGACTAAAAGTCTCTAGTAGAGAGAAAAATTCTTCATCAAGAGCTTGAAATCACATATTTTATGTATAAATGCGTACACGTATACATACATATACACATATGTCTACAATGATTTTACCATTTTATGTATTGGTTATATAAATATACAAATATAACTGGTTTTATATATATGTATGTATACACATATATACATATATATGTGTATATATATGTATATATTTGTGTCTATGCATGTTACAGATAGTTCAATCTTTAAAAAGCCCAGAAAACCCAGAACTGTCCAGAAATGGAGTGGGCTGTCTTGGAAGGTAATGAGTCATCTCTAGATGACTAGACCATCACTAGAGGTTTTCAAGCAATGTCTGGAGGACCACTTGCTGGGGGATCATGATTTGGAGCTAGGTGGGGTTTTTAGAGGTCATTTACTCCTTCTTTATTTTACAGCGTAAGAAACTGAGGTCCAGGAGAATTTAAGTGATTTGCCCAGAATCCCACGGGCCCTCTAATTCAAGCCACAATGCCCTCTTTCTTCTGTAACTCATAAATGTAGGAGAAGAGACTCCTGCTGAGCTTGGGGTTGGATGAATGATCTCTGATGTCCTTTCCAACTCTGAATTTTTTATTCTCTGAGGTCCCTCTGTCCCCAAGAAAAGTAGCTGAAAGGTCTTTGGGAAAGGAGAGCTTATTTAAACTTCTAGATTCAAATAGAATCCACTGTGATTGACTGCCCTGCTGGCTGATGAGACAGTAATTGATTTTCTGCCTGCCAAGAGAGGTGACCATGGTGATGAGAAACGAGTTTGGTCATGTAACCTGAATGTAGGAAACACACTGCTCTTGGAAATGATGAGTTCCTGAAATGGCCATTTGGTACAATGAGAAACTCTCTTGGTCCCTGTCCTTCTTCGGCATTGATGTTCAGGATTCTAACATTAGTGTATCTTGGGCATTACAGGCCAGGCAGGGAAATGTGATCAGTGGCAGGCCCACAGTGCCCCGGGGCAGGTGCCTGGGTATATGCAGCAGGGGGCAAGTTTTGATTTTGGCTCAAGGCAATGAGTTAGCACTAGGGGACTTCGGGAAAGATGATCCAAACTGGCCCCTTAGAAACTTCACAAATGTCTAGGCCACACCCAGATTCCTTTTCCTCCTCAGGCTCTAGTTGCATATATAAAAGACCAGGAGCAAGGATCCCATCATTTGGGTCTTTTTGACTCAAATATAGGCGACGGCCTAAGGAGCAGCGAACATCTAGTCATCCCCTTATAGGCCACTGGCAAAGCCAGGAAGGATCTGGTTTCTCAGAGCCTTGCTTCCCAATAGCTTAACACTTTTAATTGCTAATCTGTTTCTTCAGTAGAAATATAGTTTGTTCTTTCCCATGAGCATTCAGAATCTGAGAAAGTCAAAGTCTCAGCTAAAATCTTACCTTCTGCGAGAAGCCTTTCTCAATTCCCCTTAATTCCAGTGCCTTCCCTTGTTGGTTATCTCAAATTTATCTACAGCTGGTTTGTACTTATTGTTCATAGCTTGTTTATATTCAATTGTCTACATAGACTCTCTTCTGTTAGACTGTGAGTTCCTTGAAGATCAAGGACAATTTTCTGCCATTCTTTCTATCCCCAGTGCCTGGCACATAGTAGGTTCTTAATAAATGTTTATTGGTTGACTTGCTAAAAAATCAGAAGCACCAGGAAGAGAGCAGGTAGACTCAAAGACACTGAAGGCCACCCCTCCATACTACTTCCCAGGACTCTTGGCATCCTCAAAACATTCTAAGAGGAAATCATGTGGGATCCCATCCCTAGGTGATCTGACATTCCTGAAAAATTCCCGTTCTCCTCTTCACCCTCATTTCTGGTGGTTGGTTTTTAAATCAGCATCAGGTGAGAGAAATGAGCATGGAGACTTCTGCCCCTTCCCCGGCAGCCCACTCAGCACCTGCATCCTAATCTGAAAGGGCCTGTAGAGATTTAGGGAGATCTATTGACTTGTCCAGCTCTAGGTTTTTTTTCCCTTTCCTGGGTACCATGCCTGCCAATTTCTCTAGCTGCTTGGTAATAATGATGAAACCAGCTCAGCAGAAAATTTACCTGAGCCAGCCCTGAATCTGGCTCTCTGAGCCCCCAGATAGGAGCCTCAGCATATGTGCCTTCAGAAGCTCACAGCGGCTCAAGCCAGAGATGAAACCCCTGGCAGCGGTGGGCCTGATCCAGGAGGGAGACAGAGCCCTAGGTCGGGGCTCAGCAAACTCTTGAATTCTGAGCATTGCAAACACCCCATAGCTGGCACAGAGTGGCCACTGGGCACATGAAACATAGTTTCATGGAATTTTCAGGAAAAGAAGGAAAAAGAGTGGCATAGCCCATAAGGAAGGCTGGGATGGGGAAAAAGGGGGGGAGATTCAGTCCAATTAGACATTTCTTAACAACAGATGTGGAATGAGCTGGGCATTCTCGGTTTGCTGTACTACAGCTATTTGTTGTAAGAGAGGCCTTCTATCTGAGGTTAGAGAGTAGTGATAGATATGCCCCAAAAGAGCATCAATGAAACACTTTGAAATGTGCAGAAAAAAATTTTAAAAAGGTGTGAAGGGGGACATAAACAAATAGAGCAGCCTTATCACCTCATTAAATTATATATGCAGATATACACACACTTCGTTAAGAACAAACCTCACAGAGCAGACGTTAACAGTTTCTTGTGCAAACCTATTTTTGTTCTTTTTAAAACGCATTGAAATGTTGGTGTTTGATGATTGTTATGTTCTCAGTAAAAAAAGGAAATTAAAAATAATATCTGGATTTTATTGCACCTTATTGATTTAAAAGCACTTCTCATTTAATCCTTAGAACATCTCTAGGAGGTAGGTTATTGTTATCTCCACTTTGTAGATGAGGAAACTGAGGCTGAAAAAGGTAAAATGATTTTTGTCTAGGGTAGGGTAGTGATCAAGTGTCTGAGGGGAATTAGAACCCAGGTCTTTCTAACCTCCAATCCAGTTACACCGTGCTGCCTCATATAGAAGGCACTTATTACGTACAAAGCACCTACTATAAGCAAAGCACCCTGCTAGTGCTTAGCATAGTACTTGCCACATAGTAGGTGTTTAATATGTTTGTTGACTTGAACGAGAGTTGAGAAGAACATAGTAGAGAGAGGATAAGGAGATGCAGAAAGAGGAAGGAGGGGAGAAAGAAGAAAGATAGAGAAGGATAAGGGGAGGGGAAAGGAGGAAGTAAATAGAGGAAACAGAGGTAGAGAGGGAATAGAGAATTTTTTTGGAGGCAATCAGGGTTATTTGCCCAGGGTACATAGCTAGTAAGTGTCTGAGGCTGGATTTGAACTCAGGTCCTTCTGACTCTAGGGCTGGTGCTGTACTCACTGCTCCACCTAGCTGCCCATAGGAATGGAAAATTTAGAAGGAGAAAGAAAGGAAGAAGGAGATATTGGGAGATGGAAATGCAAGAAGAGGAGAAAGAAAAGGAAAGAATAAAAAGGACAGAAGAAAGAGAAAGGTGAAGAGGAAGAGACACAGGAAGAGGAGTCAGAGGAAATAGGAGGGGTAAGAAATAGAAGGGAAGAAAGATAAGAAAGGGCAGAAAAAAGGGAGAGAGAGGAAAGAAATGGGCAGAGCGCCCTCAGTGGCCGCCTCAGATGTCACTCTGGGTATCCATGCCAGAGTGGCCCCAGTCCTGGACTTTTCTTAGGAATGGAAGCGGCTCCCTCCCTTTCCCCCTCTCTGGTAATCTGGTTCAGTTGCCCCTTCTTCCGGCTGTCCTCTCAGGAATCCTTTGGCTTCCAGTCTATTCCTGGGGCAGGCAGCTTTCAAGCTGAATTCAGCTGCTGCTTCTACCTTGTTTTTATGTCAGAAGGATGAAGACTTTCTTCCACTGTGCTTGCTTGGAGCCTACGGGTTGATCCTTCCTTGGATGGGGTGATTTAAGCTTTTCTGCCAGTTGTCTGCCACCATAGAAATAGTTTTGGGGTTTTTTTGTTTGTTTTTTAGCACCAGGAGGTTAAGACCAGGTCCTTTTTAATTTTTTTTTCTGTCTAGAATTGCTTTGTTAGTGGTTAGTGAGAACTCAGACGCTGTTTCTACCATAATAACATTTACAGAGTCATTAAGGAATCAAGTTCCTTTCAGAAAGACCACAGAGGGAGGGGTAGAAATCCTAATTGCCTCAGAGATTGGATCTCTACGCTGAATAGAGCCAAAGTGAAGTCTCTGTCACTGGAAATCTCTTCATCCGCTGCTGAAATGGACCCAAGCTTGGGATAGGGCACCAGCTACAAAGCAGATTTTGAAATGGAGACCCATCTCATACCCACTTAAAACTAGATCAAGAATCTACCTTTTAGAGCTACAACAGACCTAGGGATCCTTTAATCGGACCTCCATATTTGATTGATGAAGAAAACAAGCTTTGAAAAGGTAAACTGATCTGCCTAAGGCACCACACAGTAACAGAATATTAGATTTGGAAAGGATCTTAGGAAGCGTTCTGTTTTTTTTTCTTTTTTCTTTTTTTTTTTTTTGGAGGGGGGAAGGCAGGGCAATTGGCTTTAAGTGACTTGCCCAAGGTCACATAGCTAGTAAGTGTGTCAACTGACTGAGGCCGGATTTGAACTCAGGTCCTCCCAACTTCAGGGCCCATACTCTACTAACTGTACCACCTAGTTGCCCCTAAAGCATTCTGTTTTACAGATAAGGAAACCGAGACCCAGAGAGTTTCATTAACTTGCCTAAAGCCACACAGCTAACAAGTGGAAGAATTGAGGTCACATAGCTAATAACTGGAAAAGCTCAGACAAGAAGACAGATCCAAAGCCTGCCAATCCTGTGTTTTTTCCAATGCCATATGCAGTGTGGGCATTTCTCTGTCCCATCCCCAGTAAATGCCATTCCCTACAATAAACCCTAGTACATTTACATTTACCATTAAGGAGCCATTCCTTAGGGTTAACTATTCTCTTTTTCCCTTGCTCCTTTTTTTTGCTGATGCAAATGCCCTGGGGCACGGGAATATAAGTTATAAATATTTTAGTATGAATTAGCCTTATTCTAGAATCATAAAATTTTGGACCTGAAAGAGGCCAGAAGTGAAGAATCAGCTACTGCCTAATGTAGGGTTCATAAGCTCCTAGATTTGGAGCTGGGAAGGGGCCTTAGGAGACATTGAGTCTTGACCTCCTTATTTTACAGATGAAGGAAGTGAGACTAAGATGCAGAAAGTTAAGTTATTTAGTTACTCAGTACTTAAGTTACTAAGTAACTTGCCCGAGATTGTGTGCCTATTAAGGATTCGAACTCGAGTCTTCCTGACTCCAAGCCTATTGCTCTTTCCATTCCACTATCAGATTGCCACTGGTTTCAGTCTCACTTGTCCCTAGGAGGCTGGTATGAATGATCCTAGTGGCTTAAGACCTCTCTGCATCACTTATATTATAGGTCCTGTACCAGCAGCTCCCACTATGTGCACTAGAGAAAGGCAGGGTGAGGGTGAAGCATACTTTTACTGTTTATCTGAGGTCCTGCTACCTGCTCTGGACACAGATATGTGCCTCAGTTTCCCTCTTAGAGCTATTTCCCAACAAAAGAGATGGAGGTAGAGGAGCCAGAGGAAGTAGCAGGGGTAAGAAATAGAAGAGGAGAGAGAGAGAGAGGAAACAAAAGCTTAATGCTAAAAGCTGAGAGGAAGCAGCTCCTGTATTTCTTCTTTGAATCACAGCATCTTGGCATTACTAGGGACCTCCAGGGCCATCTAACACAATCATACCTACAATGTGACCTTTTCTGAGCCTCAGCTTCCTCATCTATAAAATGAGGCTGGTCTCTAAAGTCTCTTTCCACTTCAAATCATTTATCCTCTAAAATTTTTCTTTGCAACATTCCTAAGTGGTCATCCAGGCATTTCTTGTAGACCTCTGGTGAAAGGGACCTCACTACATCCATGGCAACCCATTTCCCTTTTGATAGCTTTAATTGTAAGAAAGTTTTGTTCTTTGTTGTTGTTCAGCCTTTTCAGTTGTGCCTGACTCTCAGGATCCCATTCAGGGTTTTCTTGGTGAAGATACTGGAGTGGTTTGTCATTTCCTTCTCCAGCTCATTTTACAGATGAGGAAACTCAGGCAAACAGGGTGAAGTGACTTGCCCAGGGTCACACAGCTAGTAAGTGTCTGAGGCCAGATTTGAACTTAGGAAGATGAGTCTTCCTGACGCCAGATCTGGTACCCTATCCGTTGTGCCACCTAATGTCCCATTGTTCTTGACCTCTAGCTGATTTCTGCCTCTCTGTAACTTCTACTGATTATTCCTAGTTCTGCCCTCAGGGACCAAGAAGAATAAGTGAAATTCCTCATCCACATGACAGCCTTTCAGATAGCTTGAGGCACAAGATACCCACCACTCCCACCTCAGTCTTCTCTTCATTCCAAAAAGCTGTTCAGATGCCTCCATGCCACATTGCTGCTGACTCTCACATGCTACTTTACCTCATATTTATCTGTATAGTTGTACACTCCCTAGTATAACTGAGCTGCTCAAAGATAGGGATTGCATCATCAATCCCAGCATCCCTGGCACCCATCATAGTACCTTGTACATAATAGATGCCCAATAAATATTTGTTAGAATGAATTGATTGCTTGAACTCTGACTTCCCTAGTTGAAAGTGAATTCTAAGGTTCTGTGATCCTAAGTGTGAGCTTATGGTGACAGCTTAAGATTGACATCTGCCAGTAACTACTTCCTAGGTCCCCAGAAAGTGCTTCCTGGGTATTATTCAATCAAGGAGGTCAGTGCAATGATCTGTGTTCCTACTATAGGCTGTAATTCCTACCTACCCATCCTCTACCCTGCAGTTATGCCACCAGTTCTCTGATATATGAAAAATAGTATTTTCTCCTGGTTGCTTACAAGTAAATTAAGCTATTCTCATACTGCCTACTAAGAGCAACACTGATTAGCCCATAGGTATTGGTAAGTGTGGAGCCAAGGGGGAGAAAGTGCTTTATAGTGAAATTCCTTTAAATAACTGCCTAGGGAATAGAGCAGTGAGGAGAGGGAGGGAGGGAGAGAGAGAGGGTGGGGGAGAATATGAAGATAGAAGATCCTGGTATGTGTCTGCCTGACCTCAGCGATCTAATCATAGTATATGACAAACTCTAATGTTTTTAATATGGATATTCCTCATTTTCTGATGCAGACAGAACAGGACTGTATTTGTCATCTGAGGACTGACAAACCAGTCAATAAATAATTTAGCCTGCCACTGATGTGGGAAGAGTTGTTGTTGTGTTGTTGTTCTTCCTTCTTCTTTCTTCCTTCCTTCTCCTCTTCTTCCTCTTCCTCCTCCTCCTCCTCTTTCTTCTCCTTTTCCTTCTCTGTATTAACTGTATTCATTTTACTAGCATGAATAGGTAATGATGCTGGCCGTTAAGCAAAGACAGTAATAGTAAATAGTAGCACCATGGACAGAGGCAATCCTACAGTCAAATTGTCATTCAGTTCTTATAGGCTTTAGATTCAGATGAGACCCTGGAGATTACTAATACAACATCTTCATTTTACGTAGGAGAAAATTGAGATGTGAACTGACTGAAGTAGAGTTGGGATTTGAACTCAGGTTTCCCACATTCAAAATCCAGTGTTCTTTCCTCTATGCCATCTAGTTTATAGGTTCCTAAATGAACTTAATAGCTGGAACAACAATACTCTAGAGTAGTAGAATCATAGATCATTAGAACCAGAAGGAACCTTAGGAATCATGCAGTCCATCAACTCTCTCCATTTTACAAATGAGGTGACTCAAATTCAGAGAAGATAATAACTTGCCCAGAAGTAATAAGTATGATGAACCATTCACACACACAAACATACACACACGCACACACACACACGTACACGCACACACTTCATCCATCCCCTTTGTGAACAGTAGCACATAGAAAGCCCATCCAACTGGACTCACGTGGGAATGAGCTTGGAATCCTGTCTTCTGGGACACCATGTTCAACTGCCTAGCCAAGAGCTACCACATCCATTTCCTTTGGTTATTGGGGCATCTGAGTTCTAATCTGCTTAGAAGGGCCATTTGGGCCATTGCCTGGCAATCTTTCTTTAGGTTGTGTTCATAACAGAGTATGAGTCTGGGAGTTCCCTTTGGGCAAGTCATCACTATGGGAAAGACAAAAAAAATATAATGACATATTTGTACAAGGAGATACTAGCAGGGGCCCTAATACACTTTAAAAAGTCCTTCTCCCATGTGATGCCATATGTCTTGCTATTTTCCTTCATGTGCTCGTCATTCCAGTCAAACTAAACTACTAGTTATCTCTCCTCCTGTCATGCCTTCTCCAACCTCCATGCATTCAGGAGAGCTTGGAGTATACTTCTTAATTATCTCCAGGTGTCAAAATCCTTTTCGTTCTTCAAGGCCTGGATCAGATGCCCCCTCCTCCATGAATTCTTCCCTAGTCTCCACCCCGCCCCCAGCCCTCAGCCGAAAATTTTGTGGTGATTTTGGTGGGTTTCCAGTTCAATATAGTGTAGCAATGTAGTGTTCAACTCAGTCATTTTGGGACTTTGGCCTACTTGGTCATAAACACTGTAGTACATACTAGGCATATAAAGGGAAAATGTGAAAATAGACCATGCTGGGGGCAGAGCCAAGATGGTGGCTGGAAAGCAGGGACTTGCGTGAGCTCCCCCACCCCAGGTCCCTCCAAACACCTATAAAAATGGCTCTGAACAAATTCTAGAATTGCAGAACCCATGAAATAATAGAGGAAAGCAGGGCTCCAGCCTAGGATAGCCTGGATGGTCGCAGAGTAAGGTCTATTGCATGGAACTGGGAGCGAAACAGAGCAGAGCCCATCGTGAGCTGTGCCTGGACCAACTATACCAGGAGCCGGGTGGAACAGGCCCTAATGCCCTGAATCAGTGAGCTGTGGCAGTTACCAGACTTCTCAACCCACAAACACCAAAGACAACAGAGAAGGTTAGTGGGAAAAGCTGCTGGGACAGAGTGAATGGAGTTCATGGTTCGGCTACCTCCCCAGGGACAGCAGAGGTGATGCAGCTCTGAGGCTGCTTACAGAGCTACAGCTGCATTTGCTTCTGGCCCCAGGCCCACCTGGTGGGAGGAATTAAGTGGCAGATCTGAGCAGAAGTGCAGAGCCAGCTTAGATCTGAGTCCAGTCTGGGTTGGTGGTTCTTGGGGGAGGAAGAGTGCTGGTGTGGCAGAGCTTGCTG
>JAQQSZ010010564.1:0-12480 GCA_028646595.1 Phalanger gymnotis
TACGGGTCTTTGACTACTGTGGACTCATTGACCCAACTACTAGCCTAGCTAATGGGGCTAGTGGTACAGTGGATAACTGGGCCTGGAGTCGGGAAGACTTAACTCAGTGAATTCAGATCTGGTCTCATAAACTTATTACCTGTGTGACCTTGGGCAAGTCACTTAACCCTGTTTGCCTCAGTTTCCTCATCTGTAAAATGAACTAGAGAAGGAAATGGCAAGTCATTCCAGTATCTTTGCCAAGAAAACCCCACATGGGGTCACGACTAAACAACAGTAGTACCACAAAAACAGTTAAAGCAGTGTAAAACAAGCCACAGCTAGGTGGCACAGTGGATAGAGGGCACATCCGTGGGGTTAGGAGGACTTGAGTTCAAGTCAGCCTCGGATACTTACTAGCTGTGTGACCCTGGGCAAGTCAGTTAACCCTGTTTACCTTAGTTCCTCATCTTTAAAATGAGCTGCAGAAGGGTATGGCAAACCACTCCAGTATCTTTACCAGGAAAACCCCAAAAGGGGTCACAAAGAGTCAGATACAACTGAAAAACAATTAACAACAAAAAGCCTAGCTAAAAAATTGAACCTGCTCGGATCTTTGCTTCCTCAGTCTACCTTTATTTCCATCACGACAGTACAGTAGTTTATATTGATTATAGCGAGTGAATGGATAGCTGTTACATTTTGCTTTTGGAACTGTTCTCCTCGATGATTTTCATTGTGTTGTCAGTCTTGTTTTGGAAAACAAGGCAGGCAAGGGAAAAGGCCCCACATGTACAAAAATACTTATAGCAGCTCTTTTTGTGGTGGCAAAGAATTGGAAATTGCTGGAATGCCCATCAATTGGGGAATGACTGAACAAGTTATGCTGTATGAATGTAATGGAATACTATTGTTCCATAACAAATGATGAGCAGGCAAATTTTAGAAAAACTTGGAAAAACTTACATGAACTGATGCTAAGTGAAGTGAGCAGAACCAGGAGAACATTGTACACGGTAACAGCAACATTGTGCAATGACCAGCTTTGATAGACTTAGCTCTTCTCAGCAATGGAGTGATCTAAGACAGTTCGAAAAGGCTCATGGTGGAAAATGCTATCCGTGTCCAGAGAAAGAACTATGGAATCTGAGTGCAGATTGAAGCATGCTATTTTCTCTCTTTTTTTTTCTTTCTTGTGGTTTTCCCCTTTTGTTCTGATTCTTCTTTCACAACATGACTTTATTTAATATTTAATATGATTAGCATAATTATCTCTCAACCAGTTATATAAGTCAATTATTCTTGAGATATCTTAGATTCTCTTCTATTTCAACATTTTCATTTTCTGATCTTTTTGTTTGTTGACTTCCATTAAGTCTAATCTTAGACTTTTTAGTCTAAAAGCCCTCCCAGACTTAGGGCCTCCTAGATCTTTGAAGTTTGGAATACTGTATTACAGTACAAGGTGCTTTGTATAGCATCTTTGGACAGAGTGCTAGGAATCTTGCAGACTTTAGGTGCCTGTGTTGTCTCAGTCTAAGTACTGCTATACCTCTCTGATTACTACTATCCGGACCTTCCATGGTATCTACCCTGGGCTTTCTTATTTCTTGTAGGTTTTCTCTGGGGGCCTCCTCTATTACTGTTACTGTGTCATTCTGGACAAAAAATCTTGAAGTCAACATATGTCTCTAACCAATATCTCGTACCAATGGGAGATTACAAGATTTTTTGTTTATGTTGGCAATTAGTTTCATTAAATGGCTCTTTTTTCTATCATTTATGGGACTCCCGCTAATTTTTTTTATGCAGTTCTGGGGTATTATAGGTACTGTGGGGTTTCTCTTTATTTCTTGATCATTCTGTCTCTTGCAAATTGTAGGTTTGGGGACAAGAGGTATGTGGGACCTGGGCATTCATTCTGCTGCTGTTTAAGCAGCTACTTTGGCCAGAAGACCTTCAAGGAACTTACATCAAATGAAGAGTTTCTCATTATATTTTCTCCATTTTAAATTTTTCTTTCTTTTTCCCTTAGAGAGCTTCCCTCCCCAAATTTCTCATCAGAGGACATCTCAACTCCACCAACTGTGTTATTACACAACCACTAACTGGGGAGCTGGTGGTTGAGTACTCAGAAGCTGCCATTAAAAACATAGAGCTGCAGTTGGTACGAGTGGAAACCTGTGGTAGGTCACTTCATTCTTATTTGAGTGTTGCTTCTTGTTATTCTTTTATATTGAAAGGTTAATATGGCATATATGTAAAAAGTTAAGAGGATAGTACTGTAGCACTATTTGTGGGGTTCTGAACTGATCCAACCATTTGGGAAAAGTTAGAAATAATGACTGAAATGTCCACACCCTTTGATGCAGAAATAGCTCTGCTAAGCTTATGCCACAAAGATGTCAGTGATAAAAAGAAAGGCTCCATATACATCTAAGCAAAGAATGGGAAACAAAGTAGGTGCCCTTCATTTGGGAATGGCTAAACAAATTGTGGTATGTCTAGAAGGTATATTGTCATGCTATAAAAAATGGTGAATGTGATGTATACAGTGATGTATTAGAAGAGGAGTTTTATGAATTGATACAAAGTGAAGTAAGCAGAACCAGGAAAGCAATGTACATAATGGCTATAACAATGAAAATGGATGACAGTAACAAAACAATCAAAGCTGAATGATATGAAATTCCAATGACCAAGCTTGGTTCCAAAGAATAGAAAGGACAAGGCATCTCAACCTGTTTTTTATAGAAATAGGAGGATATGGGAGCATTTAATAATATATTTCATTTCAGGCTTTTTGATTGTTTTTCTGAACTTTTTTTCTTCTGTTTTTCAATACTTTGTTTTGAAGGATGACTTTCTCAAAAGGAGGAGAGTGCTGTATGTCTACACACACACATATACATAAAACATATATAACATAACATGCGTAACATACATATAAAATATAAATGGTATAAAATGAATAAAAACATTTAAAAAAAGAATAATACATAAAATGAGTCTAAATTCATAAGTTAGGTGAATTTTCATTTTCCCTAGACATTATCTATAAAATATTACTTTATAAATTTGGACAATTAAAAGTGACAAAAAGTTTCATTCATGTTCTTGCCATAAAGTGTCTTGTAAATAATTTCCTTTTCGCTGCTGTCACTTTAAAGATTCAGATTTACATGTTTTCCATGAAGGCCATAGAAAACATATATTACCCCCAATGGTAAAAGACAAAGGAGAGCCAGGACAAAATACAGTATAGAGTCACTATATCAGATATTTTTAATTGATTTTTCCTTTCTGTAAGGGATGATGCAGTGGGAGATGATAGTAGCTATTAAAATGACTGCAGAAACAATGACATGAATAAAACATCTTTAAAAAAAATTATATGTTTGAGGGAGTGGCTAGGTGGCATAGTGAATAGAGCACTGGGCCTGGAATCAGGAGGAACCGAGTTCAAATCTGGACACTAGCTGTGTGACTCTGGATGAGTCACTTAACTTTTTGCCTCAGTTTCCTCATCTGTAAAATGAGCTAGAGAAAGAAATGGCACCACTCCAGTATCTTTGCCAAGAAAACCCTAAATGGAGTCATGAAGAGTCACACATGACTGAAATGACTGAATATCAAACAGCAACATCTGAGGAAAGTAGATTTGTTTTTTTGGCTTCAGGAAAAGAACTCTATTCTGGGAGCCAAGATGGTGGAATAAGCAGGAAATTGCCTGAACTTTCCCCCATTCACCTCCAAACAACTATGAAATAGCACCCCAAAACAAGTTCTGGAACATCAGAAACAACAAAAAGATGGAGTGAAACAATTTTTTAGCTGAAAACAACTTGGAAGGTAGGCAGGAAAGATCTGGCTCACGTAAAAGAAAAATGCAGTCTGGGGTAGGCAGTATTCTGGCAAGCCAGCATCAGGCCCTGACTCAGCAAGCTAGTGAGCGTCCCTGAACCCAAGTGCAGGTCAGTGATCTAGGTCCCACTGCTTTTTGCAACAGCAGGCTAATGGCTAGCCCCACCCACCCTCACAGTCCGGATGTAGCACCAATCCCCCACCCACACCCCCAAACTGAGTCCCAGCACAACACCAGGCAAGCAACCAGGCTTCCCTGTGGCCCTGGTGTAAAATCAGCCCCTGCTAGGTCCCAGAACAATGCCAGAGGAGCAGTTAGACCACCCCCTACTGCCCTTGCAGGGGACCTCCTCAGCATAGCACCAAGCAAACTGCAAGACCACCCCCTCCCCCCACCTCCAGCAGAGCACCAGGCTTCCCATGGGCTGCTGTACAACACCAAGCAAGCAGCCAGGGCCTACAGCTCCAGTGCAAGAAGCTTGAGGCAGTACCCTTTCTGCCCCAGGAGCGGAGCTAAACTTTAAAAGTAACAAAATAGGCTGGAAAAGATGAGCAAAGAACAAAAAAAGAACCTGACCATAGAAAGTTATTATGGTGGCAGGGAAGATCAAGACACAAACTCAGAAGAAGACAACAGTGTCAAAACATCTACATGCAGAGCCTCAAAGTAAAATATGAATTGGTCTCAGGCCTAAAAGGAACTCTTGGAAGAGCTCAAAAGGGAATTTAAAGATCAAACAAGAGAGGTAGAGGAAAAATTAGGAAAGAAATGAGAGTGATGCAAGAGAATCGTGAAAAAAGAGTCAATAGCTTGATAAAAGCACAAAAAAATGGAAAAAGATGTACAAAACTGAAGAAGAAAACTCCCTAAAAAGTAGAATTCGCCAAATGCAAAAGGAGGTAAAAAAGCCAATTGAAAAAAAATCTCCTTAAAATATAGAATTGGACAAGTAGAAGCTAATGACTCCATGAGACATCAAGAAATCAATCGAACAAAATCAAAAGAATGAAAAAATAGAAGAAAATGTGAAATATCTCATTGGAAAAACAATTAACCTGGAAAATAGATCCAGGAGAGATAATTTAAGAATTATTGGACTGCCTGAAAACCATGATCCAAAAAAAGGACCTGGACATCATACTTCAAGAAATTGTCAAAGAAAATTGCCCTTATATCCTAGAATCAGAGAGTAAAATACATTGAAGGAATCCACCTCCTGAAAGAAATCCCAAAATGAAAACTCCCAGGAACATTATAGCCAAATTCCTACACTCCTGGGTCAAGGAGAAAATGTTGCTAGCAGCCAGAAACAAACAATTCAAATAGCTTGGAGCCACAGTCAAGATTTCACAGTGTTTAGCTTCAACATTAAAGAATAAGAGGCTATGGGATATGATATTCCAGAAGACCAAAGAGTTAGGATCATGACTAAGAATCACCTACTGAGTGAGACTGAGCATAATCCTTCAGGGGGAATAATGGCCATTCAGTGAAATAGATAGCTTTCAGGCTTTCCTGATGAAAAGACCAAAGCTGAACAAAAAATTTGATTTTTAATTTCGAGACTTGAGAAGCATAAAAAGGTAAAAAGAAACAAGATAAGAGATTCAATAAGGCTAAACTGTTTACGTCCCTACACGGGAAGATGATACTTGTAATTCTTAAAAACTGCTAGTGCAGTTAGAAGGAAATATACATAGAGAGTATGGGCATAAGGTGACTTTGAGTGGGTGATATAAATAAAACACAATAAAGGGGTAAGAAAGGATTACACTGGGAACAGAAGAAAAGAAGAGGTAGAATGGGATAAATTATCTCACATTAGGAGGTATGAAACATGGGGGGAAGGTGGGAAATTGGTGGGCGACATGGTGTGCATCGCTTGAACCTTACTCTCATTTGGAATTGGCTCAAAGAGAATAACATACACGATCAGTTGAGTATAGAAATCTGTCTTACCCTACAGAAAAGAAAGAGGGGAGGAAGTTAAGCAAATGGGAGGATACTGATGGAAGGAAGGGCAGATTCGGGGAGGTAGTGGACAGAAGCAAAACACTAGTGACAGGGGAAAGGATGAAAGGAGAGAGAAAGAGAGTGCGCAGGATAAACAGAAAGAAAAATATGATAAAGGGAAGCACACAGTAATCATAACTGAATGTGAATGGGATGGAGTTAACCATAAGATAGAAGCAGATAGTGGAGTGGATTAAAAACCAAAATCCTACAATAAGTTGTTTATAAGGAACACACTTGAAGCAGAGAGAGACACACACAGAGAATAAAGGTAATGGGCTTCAGCTGACATTAAAAAAAAAAAGGAAAAGTAGATCCAAATAAAAGAGACAAGGAAAGAGACTAAATCTTGCTAAAAGGTACCATAGAGAGTGAAGTTATATCAATACTAAATATATATGGATCAAGTGGTATAGTATTGAAATTCTTAAAGGAGAAGTTAATTGTTACAAGAAAAAATAGACAGTAAAACTATATTAGTGGGGGACCTCAACTGTCCCCTCTCAGAACAAGATAAATATAACCGCAAAATAAACAAGAAAGAAATTAAGGAGGTGAGTAGAATTTTGGAAAAGTTAGATATGACAGACCTCTGGAGAAAATTGAATGGAGATAGAAAAGTTTATACCTTTTTTTCCACAGTACATGGTACCTTCACAAAAACTGACTATGTATTAGGGCATAACAACCTCAAAAAAATGTAGAAAAGCAGAAATATTAAATGGATCCTTTTCAGGTCATAATGCAATAAAAATTACATTCTGTAAAGGGAAGCTGAAAGATAGATTAAAAATTAATTGGAAACTAATCTAATCCTGAAGAATAAATGGGTCAAATAATAAATAATTTCCTTAAAGAGGATGACAACAATGAGACAACATACCAAAATTTATGGGATGCAGCTAAGGCAATACTTGGGGAAAATTTTATTTACCTAAACTCTTACATCGTTAAGATAGAGAAAGAGCAGATCAGTTGGACATTCAATTAAAAAAAACAAAACAAATTAAAAATCCCCCAATTAAATACCAAATCAGAAAACCAAAGGCAAGATTAGTAAAATTGAAATTAAGAAAATGATTTAGCTAATAAATAAAACTAGAAGCTAGGTTTATGGGAAAAAAATCATAGTAAGATACACAAACCATTGGTTAATTTGATTAAATAAAAAGGAAACCAGATTTCCAGTATCAAAAATGGAAATGGTGAATTCACCATCAATAAAGAAGAAACAAAAGCAATTATTTGGATATGTTTGCCCAATTGTATGCCAATGAACCTGACAAACAAAATTGACAAATGCTTATGAAAATTGCCCAGATTAACAGAACAGGAAATAAAATACTTCAATAATCCTGTCTTAGAAAAAGAAATTGAATAAACTATCAATGAACTCCCTAAGAAAAAATTCTCAGGGCTGGATGAATTCACAAGTGAATTCTACCAAACATTTAAAAAACAATTAATTCCAATACAATATATGTATATACAGTTTCAAAAAAATATGTGGAGTCCCACCAGATGCCTTTTGACACAAAAATGGTGCTGTTACCTAAACCAGGAAAAGCAAAAATGGAGAAAGAAAAATATAAGCCAATTTCCCTAGTGAATATTGTTGCAAAAATTTTAGATAAAATACTAGCAAAAGTATTGCAGCAATTTATCACCAGGATAATACGTTATGACCGGGTGGGATTTATACCAGGAATGAAGAGCTGGTTCAATATTAGGAATTATGCTGATAGCATAATTGTCCATGTCAGTAATAAAACAAACAAAAATCTTTATGTGATTATCTTATAGTTGCAGAAGAGGTGTTTAACAAAATACAGCTCTCATTTCTAGTAAAAACACTAGGGAGCACAGGAATCAATGGAGTTTTCCTTAAAATGATATGTAATGCCTATCTAAAACTATCAGCAAGCATTATTTGTAACGGGGATAAGCAAAAAGCTTTGCCAATAAGACCAGGGGTGAAGCAAGGATTCACATTATCATCACCATTATTCAGTATTGTTCTAGAGGTATTAGCTGTAGCAATAAGAGAAGAAAAAGAAATTGAAGGAATTAGAATGGGCAATGAGGAAATAAAAGTATCACTCTTTGCAGATGATATGGTATACTTAGAAAATTAACTAAAGACTACTTGAAATAATTAACAACATTAGCAAAGTCATAAGATATAAAACAAACCCACATAAACCATCAGCATTTCTATATATTGCCAACAAAGGCCAGCAACAAGAGGTAGAAAGAGAAATTCTATTTAAAATACTAGACAGTATGAAATACTTGGGAGTCTACCTGCCAAGACAAACCCAGGAACTATATGAACACAATTACAAAACACTTTTTATCAGCTCTGAACAATTGGAAAAATGTCAATTGCTTATAAGGAGGTCAAGCTAATATAATAAAAATGACAGTTTTGCCTAAATTAATTTACTTATTCGGTGCCATACCAATCAGACTACCAAAGAATACTTTATAGAGCTAGAAAAAAAATAATAATGAAATTTATCTGGAAGAACAAAAGGTCAAGATTATCAAGGGAATTCATGAAAAAATAATGCAAAGGAAAATTGCCTTGCTGTGCCGGATCTCAGACTGCATTTTGAGGCAGTAATCATCAAAATCATCTGATATTGTCTAAGAAACGTAGTGGTGGATCAGTGGAATAGATTAGTTCACTCAAAACACATTAATAAATAACCATAGTAACTTAGGGTTTGATAAATCCAAACCATCAGCTTCTGGGATAAGAACTTATTATCTCATAAAAACTGCTGAGAAAACTAGAAAATAATATGGTAGAACTAGGTATAGACCAATATCTTACAGTGCATACCAAAATAAGGTCCAAATGGGTGCACAATTTAAACATAAAGTGTGATACTATAAACAAATTAGATTTCCTTGTCAGATCTATGGAGAACTGAAGAGTTTATGACCAAAAAAGAGATAAAGAACATTATGAATTACAAAATGGATAATCTTTATGACTTTAAATTAAAAAGTTTTTGCACAAACAAATGCAACCAAGATTAGAAGGGAAGCAGACACCTGGGAAACAATTTTTACAGCCAGTGTCTCTGATAAAGGCCTCAGTTCTAAAATATCTAGAGAACTGAGTCAAATTTATAAGAATACAAGTCATTCTCCAATTGATAAATGGTCAAAGGATATAAGCGGGCAGTTTTCAGATGAAGAAATTAAAACTATCTATAGCCATAAGAAAAATGCTCCAAATCACTATTGATTAGAGAAATGCGAATTAAAACAACTCTGAGGTACCACCACAGGAAAATGATGTATGTTGGAGATGTGGGAAAATTGGAACACTAATGCATTGTTGGTGGAGTTATGAAGTGATCCAATCATTCTGGAGAGCAATTTGGAACTGTGCTCAAAGGGCTATAAAATTATGCATACCAGAAAGTTACAGCACAAATAAGCTTATGAAAAAAATGGAGACGTCATGTGTTTTATAAATGTATGTAAAATATTTATATGAATTGTGAACTGGAAAATTAAAATGTGATTGTTTAAAAAAAAGCACTTTATCCTTTGAATATTCATGGTAGAGTCATCTGAAAGATACTTTATGTTCTGGGCTACTTTCTCACTGAATTTGAAATGGGGTTGAGGTAGCTAGAGAGAAACGCTTGGCCTCACTGGGGTTGGATAATTAATCTGCTTTGGTAGCAAAGGACTATTGTTGGCTGGAATATCCTTAGAGCTTTTGTTTTGTGACATTCATTTATGGAAATATTTTTTTCTTGAATTAAAGTTTCTGAAATTTGAAAAAAAAGACTATGCATACCCTTTGATCCAGCAATACCCTTTCTAGATTTGTATACCAAAGAGATCATAAAAATGGGTAAAGGACCCACATGTACAAAAATAATTAATTCAGCTCTTTTTTTGGTAACAAAGAATTGGAAATTGAGAGGATGCCCATCAATTGGGGAATGGCTGAACAAGTTGTGGTATATGAATGTAATGGAATATTATCGTTCCATAAGAAATGATGAGCAGGAGGCAGCTAGGTGGTGCAGTGAGTAGAGCACTGGTCCTGGAGTCAGGAGGATCTGAGTTCAAATATGGCCTCAAACACTTGACACGTTTACTAGCCGTGTGACCTTGGGTAAGTCACTGAACCCCAATTGCCTTGCCTTCCCCCCTAAAAAAAAATGATGAGCAGGCAAATTTCAGAAAAACCTGGAAAGACTTACAGGAACTGATGCTGAGTGAAGTGAGCAGAAGGAGGAGAACATTGTACACAGTACCCACAGCATTGTGTGATGACCCGCTTTGATAGATTTGGCTCTTCTCAGCAATGCAATGATATAGACAGTTCTAAAGACTCATGATGGAAAATGCTGTTCACATCCAGAGAAAGAACTGTGGAGTCTGACTGCAGATCAAAGTATACTATTTTTTTTTTGTTGTCTATTTTTTCTTTCTTGTGTTTTTTCCCCTTTGGTTCTGATTCTTCTTTACAACATGACCAATGTGGAAATATGTTTAATATGACTGTACATATATAATGCCTATATCAAATTACATGAAGTCTTGGGAGGAGAGGGGGGAAAATTCAGAATTCAAAATCTTATAAAAGTGAATGTTGAAAACTAAAGATAAATAAATTGATGTAAAAAAACCAAATAAGGTCAAAATAGGTACATGATTTAGACATAAAGGGTGATACCTTAAGCAAAGTAGGAGAGCAAGGAATAGTTTACCTGTCAGATCTATGGAGAAGGGAAGAATTTATGACCAAATAAGAGATACAGAGCATTACAAAATATAAAATGGATAATTTTGATTATATTAAAATTGAAAATTTTGCATAATCAAAACTAATGCACCCAAGATTAGAAGGAAAGCAGAAAGCTGGGAAACAATCTTTACAGCAAGTGTCTCTGATAAAGGCCTTACTTCTCAAATATATAGAGAGCTAAGTCAACTTTATACGACTACAAGCCATTCTCCAGTTAATAAATGGTCAGAGGATACGAACAGGCAGTTTTCAGATGAAGAAATCAAAGCTATCTATAGTCATATGAAAAAATGCTCTAAATCACTATTGATTAGAGAAATGCAAATCAAAACAACTCTGAGGTACCACTTCACATCTATCATTGGGTAATATGACAAAAAAGGAAAATTATAAATGTTGGAGAGGATGTGGGAAAATGGAGACACTAATGCACTGTTGGACTTGTGAACTGATTCAGCCATTCTGGAGAGCAGTATAGAACTATACCTGAAGGACAATCAAACTGTGCATACCGTTTGATCTAGCAGTACCATTACTAGGTCTCTACCCCAAAGAGATCATAAGAAAAGAAAGATCTATTTGTACAAAAATATTTAATAGCAGCTCTTTTTGTGGTGGCCAGGAATTGGAAATTGAGGTGATACCCATCAATTGGAGCTAAACAAGTTGTGCTATATGAATGTAATGGAATATTATTGTGTTATAAGAAATGATAAGCAGGCTGATTTGAGAAAAACCTGGAAAGACTTACATGAACTGATGCAAAGTGAAGTGAGCAGAACCTGAAGAACATTGTACAGCAACACTGTGTTATGATCAACTATGAATGCCTTAGCTCTTCTCAGCAATATAGTGGTCCAGTACAATTCCAAAGGACAGCTCCAGACAAAGAACTGGTGGAGTTTGAATGCAGATCAAATCATATTATTTTTATTTTTTTATTTGTGGTTTTTCTTTTTGCCTTTTTCTTCTTTTACAACATCTCTAATGTGGAAATGTTTTATATCATTGTACATGTATAACCTGTATAGCATTGCTTACCATCTTAGGGGGAGATAAGGGAGGAAGGGAAAAATTTGGAACTCAAAATTAAAAAAAAATGTTAAAAATTATCTTTATGTGTAATTAGAAAAATATAAGATACTGTTGCGAGGGGGGGCAAAAAAGAGAGAACTGTGTAAAAAAAAATCTTTTATTTCGCCATAAATTTTGGTAAACAAATTAGAGAGAAAAATGGAATTTTAGAGGGGGTGGAGACAAATTGGCGGCTAGAAAGCAGGGACTAGCATGAGCTCCCCGCCAAGTCCCTCCAGAAACCTATAAAAAAATGGCTCTGAACCAATTCTAGAACTGCAGAACCCACAAAAGAGCAGAGGGAAGCAGGGCGTCAGCCCAGGACAGCCTGGATGGTTACTGGGTGAGGTCTTTTGCTCACGGAGCTGGGAGCGGAGCAGAGCCCAGTGTGGGTCGCGTGGACCACCTAGACCAGGAGCCAGGTGGAGCATGCCCTAGTGCCCTGAATCAGTGAGCTGTGGCAGTTGCCAGACTTCTCAACCCACAAACACCAAAGACAACAGAGAAGAACTGCAGAACTCACAAAATAGCAGAGGGAAGCAGGGCTCCAGCCCAGGACGGCCTGGATGGTCTCTGGGTAAGGTCTATCCCACATGGAGCTGGGAGTGGAGCGGAGCAGAGCCCAGCCTAGGCAGCGCAGACCAACTAGACCAGGAGCCAGGCGGAGCGTGCCCTAGCGCCCTGAATCAGTGAGCTGCAGCAGTTACCAGACTTCTCAACCCACAAACACCCAAGACAACAGAGAGGGTTAGTGGGAAAAGCTGCT
>JAQQSZ010010565.1:0-12480 GCA_028646595.1 Phalanger gymnotis
TTTTTTTTTTGGAGGCTTTTGATGTAACCTCTTTGACTTTGTTGACTTCTGGCTGTATGTTTTGATGTTCTTTGTCACCAAAAAAGATTCTGTAGCCTAAGTCCTTTCACATTGTTTGCTCATCTTCCCAGCCAATTACTTGACTTTTGAGATTTTTGTCAGGGTATGACTGCTTTCAGAGTGAAGAGTGCTTTGTCCTAAGCTTCAGAGGTTTTGTGCTGCTGTTTTCAGAGCTACTTCTACTCCACAGTCACCACAAGCTCTGCCACACCAGCACTCTTCCTCCCCCAAAAACAGCCAAGTAGAACCACGACCCAGATCCAAGCAGGGCAAAGCAAGAGAACCCTGCTTCTGTACCACCAAAGCAATCCCTGCACTCCTGCTCTGGTCTGCCACTTGATTCCTCCCACCACGTGGGCCAGTAGCTCTGGAAGCAGCTGCCAGAGCTTTCTACAGCTGCCACCTGCCGCCCCCGGGGCTGGGGCTGGACCACACAGCAATCTTGCCCTGATCTAGCAGTTTTCCCACTGACCTGCTCGATTGTCTTTGGCATTTGTGGTTGAGAGGTCTGGTAACTGCCACAGTTCAGTGATTCATGGCCCCAAATCAAAAGGTCACCTCTCAGAATATTTTAGCTAATAGGCTCAGAGACAGAACCCCCTGACTCAGTGCCTAATTAGAAATTAACAGAAGGTGAGGCGTCTTGTAGGATCTTGTCTTTGGGGCCACATTTGTTCTTTATAATTTTACCACATTTGGTTTTGGTTCTCTTGTGGTTGTTATCCTTTCCTTCTATGTTGTTGCTGCCATAATGTATATTGTTTTCCTGGCTCTCTTTATTTTACTTTGCATCATTTCATGTAAGTATTTTCATGCTTCACTATTTTCACAACATTTTCTTTTGCATAGTTATATTCCATTACATTTACATACCACAATTTGTTTGGCCATTCCTCAGTTGATTGACATTATTTTGTTTCCAGTTTTTTTACTATTATAAAAAGTGCTGCTATAGATATTTTGGTGTATATGAAGCTGGGTTTTTTTTTTTTGGCAATGACCTCCTTGGGGCTTGTGCCTAACAGTGGACTCTCCTAATCCAAGGACTCTCCAGTGGACTCTTTGAATCCCATCTCTGAACATTTTAGTTCCTTTATTTGCATTATTACAGATTTCTTTCCAGAATGATGGTGCAGTTCCATCGGCAATACATCAGTGTTCCTGTCTGATGTTAATTATTCCTGTCTTTTGTCATTTTTGCCTATTTGTTTGGTGCTAGGTGAAACTAAAGAAGGTTGTTTTGATGTGCATTTCTCTTAGTGATTTCGAACATTCTTTCATATATATAACTGTAAGTAAGTTTCAGTTCTTCTTTCGAGGATGCTTTGTACTTATCTTTTGACCACTTGTCTATTAAGAGAATGGCTTTTGGTCTTATGTATTTCTGTTAATTGTCTATATAGTTTGGATATCAAAATTTTATCAGAGATATTTGATACAAAGATTTTTTTCCCCAATTGTTTGTTGCCTTTGTTATCTTAGATGTGTTCACTTTGTTTGTGCAAAAATTTTTTCAGTTTCTTGTGTAGCGAGGGCTGGCCCCCACCCAGCATGAGAAGATTTACAGAAAATAATGCAAAGCGAAGTTAGGAGAGGCAGGGAAACAATATACATTATGGCAAAAACAACATAGAAGGAAATAACAACCATAAAGTAACCAAAATTATAAATAAGGGTGTGATTGTATGGCTCAAAGAGAGGCAGAATAGACACCTCTAGCCTCTTCTCTCCATACTCTTCTCTAAAGAAGACTTTATTTCTTGCCAGGAGGGAAAGCAGGAGGTTGGGGTTGGAGGCCATTCTGCTTCCAGTAAGAATTATATCTATCTGTTCTCTTAAATATTGTTAATCTAGGGCAGGGATGGGGAACCTGTGGCCTCGAGGCTACAGTTGACTCTCTAGGTCCTTGGGTGTGGCCCTTTGGTTGTATCTAAACTTCACAAAACATAGTCTACCATAAGACTTGGACTCAGTCAAAAAGCCACACCTGAGGACCTAGAGGGCCACATGTAGTCGAGGCTGCAGGTTCTGCACCCCTGATCTAGGGTACATGATTTTTAGATTCAATCTGATTTCTGATCACTGTTTCATTAATTGGAGGAAGAGAGTAAGAGCCCAAGCTTTGTATCCAAGGTTTGACTCATTTCCCACCAAATGCCCACCAAATGCCACAATGAACACAAGATATCCATTTATCTAAATCAGAAGCAAAAAGGGAAGTCAGGGGAAGTATGCATAGGAGAATATATACTAGATAATACACGCAATACAGAAATAGCTCTAACTTTGGGGATGAGTAAAACAGTTCAAACAAGAGAGAGTCCTAGGTTTCCCCCAAAGGGAAATTCCCCATGGTCTCTAGTGCAACAAGGTGAGAAATAATGGAGAGGGCCAGCTCCTCTCATCTCAGCTTCTTCTCAGAGTCCTTTCCTTCAGCAACTTGTAGTGGGGTTAGCATCTTTCATCTTTTCTCTTAAAGATGGAAGCCAGAAGCCCCCAAAGTCTGAAGGGACTTAGAGACTTGAAGAGAACCTGGAAAAGACTGCAGAGCCCAAAGAGACTCTTGAGCTCAAAGAAGGTTAAAAAAAAAAAAAGAATTTTTCTCTCTTCTCTGTCTCTCTCTGCCTGTCTGTATCTCAGTCTCTGTCTCTCTTTGTCTTTCTGTCTCTCTCTCTCACTCTGTCTTTGTCTCTGTCTCCTTCATTCTTGCCAACTCCACCCAGGCCCTCAAGCAGGCCATGGGATGCATCTCCATCAGTGAAGGGAGAGTCCCATACTGATGGGACTGGGGTTACACCTACATCCAAAATTATCTATTTTATCTTTTATAGTTGCCTTTATCTCTTGTTTCTTTTTTCTTTAAATAGTATTTTATTTTTCCAATTACATGTAAAGACAATTTTAAACATTTATTTATCCCTTGTTTCTTAAGAATTCATCTCTTATCCACAGCTATGAAAGGCATATGCACTTTTTCTAATTTTTTAGTGGTATAATCCTTACTATTCAGATCATGTAACCCTTTTGAATTTATTATGTAATGTGGTATAAGATATCCAATATCATTCTACTATAGTACCCTGCCTGTGGTGTTGAGGCATTGGGTCAGTCACAAGGAAGAATCATATATATATATATATACATATACATATATACATATATATATACACACACATATATGTGTGTATACATACATACATACATATACACATCAGTGTGTCTTAGTTCATATGCTTAAAAAGTACAATCTGAAAGTAGATTATTTGGTGCCTGCCCGAGTACAGAGAAAAGAGTGATTTAAGTCTCAAAAACCAATGAAGTTAGCAATTCAATCAGCAAACATTTAAGTACTTACTATAAACAAAGCCTAGTAATAATAAAAAGTATTAAATTTATATTGAACTTAACAATGCTGAAATCAATTTAAAAACACTTTATTAAATAAACAATGAGTCAAAAGACAAATGAAATGAATTTTTTAAAACATCACTTTCCTGATTTCAAACAACAATGAAAATGTAATTTTTTGACTGAAACTCTCCCCACCACTACCACCCAATTGACAAGGCTGATCGTCTGTCTAGGTTCTCAGATCACTGTTATCACCATAATCCAAGCAGCCATCTGTTCCTCATCCTAACTGGAGATCTAAGGTTAGGCATGGGGAAAGACAAAGAAGAATAATTCAATTCATATTCATCCAGCATTTAGTAAAATTAACGCTTATTCACCCCTTCAAAGAGACAGCAATATGCCCAGAGGGAATTCATCCACAGCTTTATCCACCTTAGACTTCCATCATTTCTATATAAAGTAGGATTAGAAACAAAAGGAATGAGAGGAAAGGAACCAGTGGTAGTGGGAGGGGAGGGGATGGTACAGGAAGACTGCCATCTATCTTCTCCCTAGTCCTACTACCATCTCCCTCGTACAAACCTTCACTGTTACCAGCCTTGATAATTGCAAAAGCCTCCTCACAGGGCCCATCTTTACTCTCTCCTGCCCCCAGTCTATCCTTCAAGGGCTGCCAGACATTTTCCTTATGGATAGAAATCTGCTAAAAATGTTCAAATGCCTACATAGTACGCTTCAGATAAAATGTTTGTTGAACGTTGAATGTTGAAATTCTTCCACTTGGCTTTCAGGGTCTTCTACAATCTGAAGCCATCCCACTATTCAGAGTTACTTTGTCTTACTGATTTCCATAGACGGGGTGTCCCAAAAGTCAATAAATCATATCCTAGGTTTTAGACTAGATGCAGAGAAGTGCTAAAAACTGGAGTGAAACTGCACAGGAAAAGTGCTTGGAGTAGACGAAGAAAACTTGGCCCCTAGGGGTTGTCTATAAATTATCAAGCAGGTTGAAAACTAGAGTCATTCCAGAAAATAGACCTAGAATAGTGTTGAGGGCTGTTAGGGGGTCCCCTGAACTTGTCTTTTTGAGTTGCCATATTTTCTAGAAACACTGGACCCAAAGCATGCAGGAGGCCCTGAATATTTCAAGGATGAAGCTCCCCCCACCCCAACTGACATAATCTGTTGTTTGCACCCCAATCTGGATTCCCTCTGTGTCCTTGGGAGGTCAGCCAGCTAGTCTGTGCCAGGCTGGGAAAAATGCTTGTACAGCTGGGGTCCTTTGCAGATAAACGGATCCTCCTATCTTCATTGTCTAGAGGTTCCCAAGGGAAAAGAATGTGGCGTTTGCCATTGCCTTGCTCCTCTCCTTCAGAGGGGGCTACTGTACCCTTCCCCTCCCGTGCCATGCCCCTTCCTGTTTTATCCTCCTTCTTTAGTTGTACTGTCATAAATATGCAAACTTCTGTAAGGACTGTGAACTCTTTGGGTTCCACACACATGTTCATTTCTCTGGTGATAAATCTGGTTTTCACATAAGTCTCACGATGTTGCGATTGCCTGTTGAACACAGCATTCCAGTAGAATCCCTGAGGAGGAATTTCTTGGTAATTGGAGAGGTGAGGAGGATAAAGGCCAGGACTTCGCCTTGACTTAGGTCTCCTTCTCCCCCTTTCCCCACTTTTTGCCCAGAGGGGGATCTTACACGTTTTGAAGGGTCTAGGTCTAGACTCCAGAGGATTTGGGACTTCTCACCTTTGCATCAGCATCCTAACAGTGTCTCAGGTTCAACATCTACATGGAGAGCCAAGGACATAGACCCATGGTTCCCCAAGGTGTGAAGCAAAGCAACTTAATCATGGCTAAGGGGCACTTCTTGAGTATACCATGATGGAGAGAAAAGGACCTCCCCACCCAGGAACACTGCATCAGATTTTGTTTCATATGCTGATTGTTTTTGCTAAAGAAAAAAAAAATGTTTTTTTCTTCCTCTTTTTAAAAACATCTGTGTTACAAAGAATGGATCTATGGGGGTGGGGTGCAGAAGGGAATAAGGACTGAGAAAAGGCCACTGGATTTGGAAATGAAGAAACCACCCCCTATTCCTGGAATCTCTCTCCTCCCAGGACTTTGATGACATTTCATGACACCAACACCTGTCTGAACATTCTTTCTCAGCCTTCTTTGCTCAACCATCATTTCATGCTCTTCTCCCTTCACTCTACATTCTCTCTCAGGCATCTCAGTTCCCATCAGCTTAATTATTGTCTGTATGCAGATTACTCCCCAGAGAAGCCTCTCTGGCTTTCTGTTGCCTTTAAAATAAAATACAAATTCCTCTGCCTGGAATTAAAAGCCCTCCTCAGTATGGCTCCACCTCATCTTTCCCAGACATTTCACACTGCTCCTCTTCATATATACTATGTCCCAGTTGAGCTGGCCTACTCACTGTTCCTCATTCACATGCCATATTTTGTCTCCTTTCTCTGTGCCTTTGCATGTTTTCCTTCTCACTTTGGCCTCTGCTAATTCTCAGCTCCCTTAATGGCTCAGCTCAAATGCCTCTTCGCACATGAAGTACTTTCTGATTCCCTGGGATGTTAAGGCTCCCCATCTTCTGAAATTATTTCTTATTAACTTTGCATTTACTTATCTGCGTACATGCTGTTTGTCCCCAGTAGAATGTAATTATACTCCTTTGAAGGCAGAAATTGATTCATCTCTGTTTTTGTTACTTCCTGTACTTCTCAGAGTACCTGGTAAATAGCAGAGAACTAATAAATTATAGTTGAGTTGTGAATTGAATCAATGAAGCAGGAGAGATGACAGAGTTGGGATCCAAGCAGATCTTGGCAACTTAGATTGATGGGCCAAATTAAAAAAAAAAAAAGATGAGATTTTAAAAGGAAAAAATGTAAATTCCGCTAGTACTCGAATTTGAAAAAGAAAAATTAACCACACAATTACAAGAAAGGAAAGTATTGCTAGACAAAAATTTCCATGGGAAAAATTTGGCAGTTTTAGTGGATATATAATACAATATAATACAGCCATGAGTGTGGCAAACAAAAAGGATGTGACTTGAGGCTACGTTAAAAGAGGATCCAGACTGAGGGAGATGATGAAACTTTCTACTATCCTACACTCTCATGTATGTCCTTGCCTATGTAGCTTGACTTTGCACTTTATCTGATCCCACCTCAAATACTAGGCTCAGTCCTTGAGGCCACATTTTGAGAAATATCTCATTCCTCTCCACATCTCCACATACTCTACAATACAATGATATTGTCCCCCTCACTGTTTCTGAAGAAGACACTCTTCCCAACTCCATACGTTTTTTTTTTCTTTTGGAAGCAGGATGGCAGGGCAATTGGGGCTAGGTAACTTGCCCAAGGTCACATAGCTAATAAACATGTCAAGTGTCTGAGGCTGGATTTGAACTCAGGTCCTCCTGACTCCAGGGCCGGTGTTCTACTCACTGTGCCACCTAGCTGCCCTAACTCCATATATTTTCACTCACTATCCACCTTGCTTGGAATTCTTTCCCTCCTTGTCTTCTGCCTCCTTGCTTCCTGGCATCCAAGTGTCTGCTAAAATCCCACCTTCTAAAGAAAGTTTTCCTGGTCCTACTTAATATTTGTATCACCCCTTTGATACTCTCTCCAATTTATCCTGGGTATATCTTATATGTATGATTGTTTTCATGTTGTCCCCTTGATTAGAATGTAAGCTCCTTGGGGGAGACTGTTTTTGCTTTTGTATTCCCAACACTTAGCACAATGCCTGGCACAAAGCAGTCAATTAATAAATGCTTATTGACTTGATGTCAAGAGGTTGCCATCCAGAGAAAGGTAACCGGGATGGTGAGAGGGCTGAAGATCATGCCATGTAAAGATCAAATGAAGGGAATAAGGATGTTTAACATTGACCAGAGGAGATACAGGAAGGATATGACTGCTGTCTTCCAGTATCTGAAGGACTGTCATGTGGGAAGACTTGTTTTGCTTGGTTTCACAAGTCAGAAGTAGGAGCAGTGGGTAGAAATCACAGAGAGGTAGATTCCAGATCCATAGAAGAACGAGAGCTGTCCAAACATAGAATAGACTACCTCAGAAGGGAGTTTTTTCCCTATCACTAGATGTCTTCAAGCAGAGGCTGAATGACCATTTCTTGGGTACTTTGGAGAAGGGAATCTTGTTTGTGCATAGGTTAGATGCCCATTTCCAACTCAAGATTCTGTGACTTTTCTGAGGCAAAAAAAAAAAAAGGTGATGCCCCTAAACATGAGACAAACAAGGAGAAGGTTTTGGACTTGGCCCTGTCCAAATGGTGCCCGCTGTCGTGGCAGCTGGCACTGCCTCGCTTGATATTTTGCCTCTGAAACCAATGGGCAGGCCAGTGGCTGGGCCACCCCCTCAATCAATAGCCAGACAAAGGTCACTCTGTACTGCCAAGGGCCAGCCAGCCCATGCTTGAAAAACAGCCCCTGGAAATACATTCCCGACCTGCTTCCCTGAACTGACCTTCCCTGAGAGCCTAAGAATAAACCACAAACCAAATAACCACTTCTTCAAACAGGAAACTAATGATTAGCATCCTGTCCAAGTAGAAGGCAGACGGGTCTATGGGGTATAGAGATGATGCGGATGATCTCATAGGATTCTCATCTTTTCCCACCCCCATCGCTTGTACAGAGACAGGCAATTCCTAATTTTCCCTTTCAATTCTATCACATAACTTAGAATTCCCAGCGATGGAGAATACACAGGGGGTCTGAGTCTTGTCTCAGATCTAGCACGTCTACGTTTTGATATTTGACCTTGACAAGTCGTGAAACTTCTGGGAGTACCCAGGAAAGGACTGGAAAGGCACTAGGTATATTTGGACTTGGAAGATCTAAGTTTAAATCTCAGTTCTTCTACATATTATCTGTGGGATCCTAAAGTCCTTTAACTCCTCTGGACCGTGTTTTTCTCAACTATAAAATATGACAGTTGGGATCAGTGGTCTCTAAGGTCCCTTTTGACTCTCCTATTCTATGCTTTATTAATCTAATAGCTCTGACTCAAATAAGGCAACTGGACTAGTAGCTTTTCCCAATCTTGTCTTGCACTCTCTTGCCTGTACCATCAAGTGAGCAGTACCCATGCCTGGAATGTGCTGCCGCTTCACCTCATCTCTGCCTAAGGAAATCCTTCTCTTCTGTAATGCCATGTTCAGGTGCTACCTTCTCTGTGAAGTCTTCCCTGTTTCAATCCCCACTCACTTCACCCCCTAACCCATGCACACATAAAAATTATTTCTCCCTTTTCAAATTTCTCCAGAGCATTCTGTTTGATTTTCTCCTTTGTTCCTATCACACTCTATCTTTTATCATGAATATTTGTATACCCTACCATTAAGCAAATAAGTTGTTTTGATTCTGTGTATCTTTTCCAAGCTTATCAGAAATTCTGATACCTTTGCCCTTTTTTCAATCCTTGTTTCTTTGATTTTTTTTTATTTGCTAAATCTAGATTGAATAGACAACAGTTCTGTATTAAGAGGCACACCTTCTAGCAAAGTTAACAAAATATAGTCTGTCTTACAGAAGCTGTGAAAAGCCAAATATACCAATGCGTTGTTAACAGAGGTGTGAATTGGTTCAACTATTCAAGAAGAAATTTGGAACTATGCATACATTTTAAAAAATTATATTTTTTATTTCCTGAAATATTTTCCAATTACATTTTTTATTTTTTAAAATTTACTTTAAAAATTTTTGAGTTCTAAATTCTCTCCCTCTCTCTTCCCTCCCTTACCTATTGACAAAGCAAGCAATATGATATCAGTTATACATATGAAGTCATGTAAAACATATTTCCATGTTAGCCAGGTTGTAAAAAAAAATACACAAAAAAGCAAGAAAAATAAAGAAAGCGAAAAAAGTAGGCTTCAATCTGTAGTTGGAGTTCATCAGTTCTCTCACTGGAGATAGATAATATTTTTCATCATGGGTCCTTTGGAGTCGTCTTGGATCATTGTCTTAACCAGAGTAGCTAAGTCTTTCACAGCTGATCATTGTTACAATATTGCTATTGGTGTATACGATATTCTCTTGGTTTTTCTCTCTTCACTTTGTGCCAGTTCATATAAGTCTTCCCAGGTTTTTCTAACACATGTTTTCTAAACATCCATAATTTCTCATAGCACAATGGTATTCCATCACAATCACATACCACACCTTGTTGAGCCATTCCCCAACTGACAGTCATTCCCTCAATTTCCAAATCCTTGCCACCACAAAAAGAGCTGCTATAATATTTTGATACAATTAGATCCTTTCCCTTTCTTTTGATCTCTTTGGATATAAACCTAATAGTGGTATTGCTGAGACCAGTTCAAAACTGCACCAACAGTGCATCAGTGTCCCAATTTTTCCACGTCCTCTAAAGCAACTGCCATTTTCCTTTTCTGTTATGGTAGCCAATCTGATAGATGTGATGTAGTACCTCAGAGTTGCTTTAATTTGCATTTCTCTAATCAACAGTGATTTAGAGCATTTTATATGACTCTAGATAGCTTTGATTTCTTCATCTGAAAACTACCCGTTCATATCTTTTGACCATTGGAGAATAAGCATGTCTGTGGTCAATAACCAAGAAAAAAAAGGTTGCATAGTCATAACAACATTTATAATGGCCCTTTTTGTAGTATTGAAGAACTGGAAACAAATTATATGCCCATATATTCGGGTGTGGTGGGATGATTAAATATACCGTAGTACATGACTGTAATGGAATATTACCATGCTCTAAGAAACAATAAAGTAACAAGTACAGAAAAGCATATGAAGAGAACGACATTAACGAATGCAAAGTTAAATAAGTAGAACAAGGAAAACCATTTTCATGGCTACAAGAATATAAATGGGAAGTACAACAACAAAAACAATGCAAATTAAATGCTGCAAAATCCTAATGACCAGGCTTGGCATCACAGAAGATACCTTCCTTACTTCTCCGCAGAGCTAAGTGTGAGATTTTTTTGGATATGTTGGTTAGTTTTGCTTAATTTTTCATCTTCCTCTCTTTATTATTCATTATTATAATTATTATAATTATATTATATATAATATATATAATTTATATGTGATGTATATATAATATATATTATATATTACATATAATATATACAATATATATTATATATCATATATAGCTTATATATGATATATAATATAAATAATAAATAATATATATATTATAATAATAATCTATATTATAATACAACTATGAGGGGATGAAGGGAGGAATACATTAGGAAATAGAGGTGATGTGAAAACAAAAGATATGAGCAATTTTCTTTTTTATGAGGCACATTATCTAACTCTGGGCACAAAATCCATTGCATATTCCTGTGCCTCAGATTCCTTATCTATAAAGTAGAGTTGATAATACCTGTCACAAGTCACATGACTTTTATAGGATCAAAAGAGATATTATATCTGAAAATTCTTTGGGGATTTATTATCATTTTTAGGGGAGGGGGGACCTATGATTTAAATGATACAGGAAACTCTCATTGAGGAAACTCCCTCTATCAATGCAAATTATCATCTGCCCTGATGTTTATAATCTTAGAGAATTTCCTGAGGCTTAAGTGACTGAGAACTGTGTTCTGAGAACTTAAGTGACTTGCCCTTGATCATATAGCCAGTATGAGGCAGAAGTAGGACTCGAACCTAGACCCTCTTAAGGCCAGTGTTCTATCTACTATGTCACATTGTTTCTCATCATCATCATTCTTTTTCCATTCCTTTACCTTCCTCTTTCCTCTCCTTCACCTACTGTGTCACTTCCTTTTCTTTTCCTCTTCTTTTTCAACTGAGAAGTTATAAAGAAAGGAAGATTTTGAGGAAAAGGAAGAAAATGAGTTCTCTTTTAGCCATGCTCATTTTAAGATGCCTATGAAACATTCCACTGATAATGTCCAATAAGTAGTTGGTGATATGGGACTGGAAGTCTGGAAAGAGACTAGAGCTAGATAGAGAGATCCGATGCTAATGGATAGAATTACTGAATCACTGAATAAATTCAAGGGGAACTCCTCTCTACAAAGGGCCAATGATCTTTTAAATGCTAAACAGTTACCTTTCTTTCTTGACCTCTCTACAGCATCTGACACCACTGACCACCTTCTCTTTCTCCATACTCTTATGTGCCGTCACAACATTGTTCTGAGTTATAACATTGGTATCTTTGGTTCTCCTATCTTGTCTGGCAGCCCTTTCTTTGTCTCCTTTGCTGTATTATCTTTCATATCATCATCTCATCTGCTAATTGTTGGTGTGCGCCAGGGCTCTGTCCTGGAGCCTCTTCTCTTCACCACGTCCCTTAGCTTGGTGACTTTATCAGCTCAAATAAGTTTAAGCAGCATACGTATGCATCCGACTCCCAGAAACACCATACGTATTCATGCCTACTCTCTGACCCTTGACCTCTAGGCCCATGTTCTTGCTGTTCAGTTGTTCAATCATGCCTGACTCTTTGTGACCCCATGGACCACACCATGGGGTTTTCTTGGCAAGGATAGTGGATTATCTTCTCCAGTGGATTAAGGCAAACAGAGGTTTAGTGACTTGCCCAGGGTCACACAGCTAATAAGTATCTGAGGTTGGATTTGAACTTGGATCTTCCTGACCACAGACCCAGTGCTCTATCTGCTGAGCCATCTAATCCCATATTACCAACTGCCTGTTGAACATTTTGAAACAGATTTCCCGTAGGCATCTCAAACTCAACATGTCCAAAACAGAATTCATTATCTACTTTTTTTCTTTTTAAAAAATTCCCAACTTAACAAAGAGCAACCAAAATGAGCACTCTGTACACAGTAGAACAGAAAAAGGTTGTACATAAAACCATGAGTCTTGATTATGTGTAATGTGATTTTTTTTAAGTATAACATGCTTATTAATAAGTATGGCATGTACTTACTCTTTTCAAGTCTAACAAATTCAATATGTCACTTTCAAAGTTATCTTGCTTATATATCATTCCTTCTGTTCTCTTCAGTATATTT
>JAQQSZ010010566.1:0-12480 GCA_028646595.1 Phalanger gymnotis
TTCAGTATTTGTGATTTTGGGAGATGTTCAGTTTATAGAAAATATAGAGAAGGGGAGTCTGAATTCCTATGGATTCTCTTTCACTCTCCTCTTGTGGGCAGCTGAAGTTGTTAAACAGATTATATTTTTCCATTTATTATGTGTACTAAAGAGACAGATTTGCAGAATAATAAAAAATTGTTTTCTTGCTTTGCCATCAAAAGGGCACACATACCCTGGGGTGCAGTTCTTATAGCACTTCTGTTTCAAACCTCAGACACGTTAAAAAAAACACCACATGAAAAATAATTGCTGCCTCTATATCAAATTTTCATCCTTACTATGAAGTTGTATTATTAGATTGGAACAGCTTTATTTACTTTTGCTAAAGGAAACACATTTCTAATAAATATCAAACCCTATTGTCAAGGGCACAAAGTAATTCAGGAACCTTGGACCTAATGCAGCAAGCTTATGTGAAAAAGAAACAATATCTCTCCCTGGTTTTATAGTTTGTTTCTTTGCTTTAGTTCAGCTCCTGGTCATTTTTTGTTTTAAAATGTTATTGATATCTTTTGGGACTTTTTGTTGTTGTCGATGTCATTTACAGTATCTCCATTTCTCAGTGAGAGTTGAAAGAGACCTTAATCGACATCTAGACATCCACCATCTTTTTTTTTAACAACTCCAAGGAGGTTGGGCAGCTCTAATTGTTAGGAAGATTTTCCTAACATTGAGCATAAATTGACCTCTTGGCAACTTCCATTCACTGTTCCTGGTTCTGTGCTCTGGACCCAAACAAAACAATTCTAATACTTTCTTCTCATGACCCTTTCAGGTTCTATTTGGTAGGTGGGGTGGAGTGAGGCGGGGAGAAAAACATTAAAATTGCCTACAATTATGTCACTATCTGTGTCTTTTTTTTCAGTTCAGTTAATTTAAGAAAGAAAATGTTACTCCCTTAAAATCTACTAACTGCTGCCATCTTCAATGTAAGATTTCCTTTCTGATATAGGCTCCTCTTAAGGTATCCTTTCATATGAACTTTCTCAATACTGGAAACAATCCTATGATGTTTTTGAGTGGAATGAAATTTGAAAAGTAATACAGCAACATGAAAGAAGATGTAAATTAGAATTTAATTTAGCTTATTTTATAGTAATTTCTAATCTCTTGAAATGGTGGTCTCCCCCCAGAAATCTCCCTAGAGCCAGTTTCTAAGCATATAATGAATGTATGTGTTATCTTGCACATAATTTTCCTGTTCTGACACAGACTGTCTCAGGGAATCTTTAAGTTAAATTTTTATCATTGCTACCCTTAAAATGAGTCTTGAACCATCTGTTTCATCTTATTTTTTTATCCCGTCCATTATTACTGGCCAAAATTTCATACTCTAGAGGTTTGCCTCTGAGCAGAAAACACAATATGAAGGGAAGGGTCATGGGGATTAATGGTAAGTTCTGAAATGTACCATGTCCAACAACTTTGAGACATTAAAATCACTAAAATATAAAATTGCAAGCATAGAAAGAATCTGTGCAATACAAAACACTCAAAGGCTAATCCCAAGACCTTGGCCGTTGGCTAAGTGTCAATGCAAGAGCGACTCAATTTACTCATTCAGTAATTCAGCATTTATCACATAAGCCCAATGTAGATAAAGCATTGTATTAAGGACTTAGGGAAAAGGTAAGCTTTAGGCAAGAGTTCTTGGTGTAGTAGGAAGTGTACTGGCTCTATAATCAGAGAAACTGGATTCAAATTTCATCTTTGATACACATTGCCCATATGCTCTTGAGTTTCCCTGGTTCTGAGTTTGCTCTCGTATATAATGTGAGAGGGTTGGTCCCTAAATTGCTCTAAATCTGTATGATCCTACTCTTTGGTCCCTGTCGTCATTTAGTTTGGAGTTTAGTAGGGGTTAAAGATGGAAACATAGATAACAATGTTATTTGCTAAGTGCATGAGTCACAAAATAAAAGTATTATATGTTACAATTCTTTCTAAAAAGTAGCATAAAATATTTTTTAATTCAATAGACCTTAAAAGTAGATGGAGATTGCATATTGACCATCTGGAGTGGTATCGTGCTATTCAGGGAAAGAACTGTCTTTTGCCTTTCATCATATCCCTGGCACCTAGCACAGTTTTTTGGCACACAGTAAGCATTTAATAAATATTTGTTGACTAACAGTAAAACATAGGCTTCTTGAAGGCAAGGGTGGGATCTAAGCTGGATTCTTTTCCTAATTATATCACCTTTTGAACAAGTCATAAAATGTTTCTGGACCACAGTTTCTTGGTCTCACTATGGGATTGGAACTAGAGTTTTCTTTGAGCTCCCTTTCACCTCTAAAATTCTGTGATTCTCATGGCATGACAGTTATGTAGTAGTATGGACAGAGTATTGGACCTAGAGTCAGAAAGACTTGGGTTGGAATCCTGAATCAAATATCTATTGACTGTATGACCATAGGAAAGTCACTTTATCAGCGTTAGTTCCCTGTAAAATGGACACAATAGCATCTAGTTAACAGGATTGTCATGAGAATCAAATGAGATAAAACACGTAAAGTGCTTTGCAAACCTCAAAACACTATGTAAACACTAATTACTGTTATTATGATGTCATCATTCATAAAGGTTTTGGGACCTAAATTAATTTTCTAGAAGCTGAGAAATAATATTGTTGACATTATAGATTATACAGCTGAAAAGGTTAAAAATAATGTGAGGTTAGTAGACGCAACTGGTTCTTAGATACTGTTTTCCTGACAGTATTGCTAATGATTAAGGCCAAATTGAATCTCGGAATTGCTGACTCTTGTATTCTAGGTCACTTCATCTGGCAGTAATCATCCACAGCGATGATGTATGAACACAAAAATGAAAATACAGATGGACAGTTCTTGTGCCCTGAGGCCTCATCCTTAAGCAAAGGTGGCAAGTCCAGGACATTGGACCTTGAGCTAAGGGAGAGGGAGGAAGTGAGAGCTTATTCCAGAGATGTGCTGGGCAACCATATAGCCTGTCTCTGGTCATCTGTAATACCTTAGCTAAATCCTAGTTTTATATTACTTTTAAAAAGTAATCAGAAATATAAGTAAAAGGGAAAATTAAAGGGAAAAAAACATAAGAATGAGAAAGGAGAGTTTTCCTCTTGTCTCACCAGATTCGACTTTAGCTCAAACTGATTCGTGGCCATTGGTTAGCAGATTGAATGTGTGTATGTAGATACATATACAAACTATGAATTCATAACAAGTATAATACTCTCCTTCATATGTGAAGTTTGATATTGATCCATCATCAGTGGTATATGTGTTTTGAGGTGATTTTCCTTCAGTGGTAATGAATCTTCATCAATCCATCCCTATTCTGTCCCTGGTTATCATTGTGACTGATTCATACAATTACAAAATGGCTGGGAGAGGTAAGGGAAAACCTGATTGTAGGGTATTTAGATTTTTTCTCCTAACTAAAAGGATATATAATATGTAAATGTGTTTTTCATGACTACATATATATAACATATCAAATTGCTTGCCTTCTCAATGAGGGGAGGGGAGGGAGGGAGGAGAGAATTTGGAATTCAGAATTTTTAAAATGAATGTTAAAAATTTTATATGTAATTGGAAAATACTTAAAAATAAATAAAGTGAAAAGAAATAGAGCTGTTTTGTTCTAAAAATATAAGCCAGTTCAATTTGACAGGCAGTTAGGTAGTGCTACAATAGACAGAGTGCCAGGCCTGGAATCAGAAAGCACCTGAGCTCAAATCTGACCTCAGAAACTTAGTAGCTGTGGAATCCAGGTCATTTAACTGCCATCTGCCTTAGTTTCATCATCTGTGAAAAGGGGATGATAATAATAGCACCTACCTCTCAGGGTTTTGTGAGGATCAAATAAGATTCTAATTGTAAATTCCTTAGCATTGGCCTGGCACCTAGTAAGTGCTATACAAATATTAGCTATTATTATTAATATGAAATCACTTCTGGAAAGATAGGTTGAAAATAGATTGTGAAAGACTTTAAAGTCAAGCAGAAGAAGTTTGTATTTTGTTCTAGAGGCAGTAAGGAACTCTTTGAGTTCATAATCCAACTTGGGGTTTTGTTCAGTCATTTTTCAGACGTGTCTGACTCTTTGTGACCCCATTTAGGGTTTTCTTGGCAGAGACACTGAAGTGGTTCACCATTTACTTCTCCTGCTCATTTTACAGATGAGGAAACTGAGGCAAACAGGGTTAAGTGACTTTTCCAGGGTCACACAGCTAGTAAGTGTCAGAAGCCAGATTTGAACTCAGGAAGACTCATCTTCCTGACTCCAGGCCCAGAGCTCTGTGCACTTATGGCACCACCTAGCTGCCCTTGTGCTTTAGGCATGTCCATTTATGCAAAGCATGGCTTAGAGAAAACAGAGAGTAGAGGGAGGGAAACCAGCTAGGAAGCTGTAACAGTAATCCAGGTGAAAAGTGATAAGGGCAAGAACTGAAGAGCCATGGTTTCCTAGTTCTCCCTAATAGCAGAATATCCTCTTTTGTTAAAGATCTCAATTCTACTATTACTTAGCAAATAGTCTTCTTAGCTTACTATGGCCAAAAGAAATCATTCTCTTAGGGGTCACTTTCTGTTTGTCAATTCTGCCTTGAAAATATTTTTCTCATATAAGACTTCTCTCCAATCCCCTAGCCACCACCTTCATCACCTCAAACCTGTATACAGTTGTTTACATGTTGTCTCCCCCAAAAGAATATGAGCTTCTTAAGGGCAGAGAATGTGTTTTTTTCCTTTCATTGTATGCCCAGAGCTTAGGATAGTTCCTGACACATAGTAAGTATTTAATAAATGCTTATTGAAGTAAAAGAAGTAGAGGAAAAAATGAGAAATAGGAATGATGCAAGAAAATCATGAAAAATGAGTCAATGGCTTGGTAAAGGAGACACAAAAATATTGAAGAAAATAATGCCTTAAAAAACAGATTAAGCCAAATGGTAAAAGAGATACACAAAACCAATGAGGAGACCTTAAAAAGCAGAATTGACCAAATGGAAAGGGGTTCCAAAAGCTCCCTGAAGAAAATAATTCCTTAAAAATTAGAATGGAGCAAAGGGAAGCTAAAGACTTTATGAGAAATCAAGAAACAATAAAAACAAGACCAAAAGAATGAAAAATAGAAGACAGTGTGAAATATCTCATTGGAAAAACAACTGACCTAGAAAATAGATCCAGGAGAGATAATTTTAAAATTATTGAACTACCTGAAAGCCATGATCAAAAAAAGAACCTAGACATCACCTTTCAAGAAATTATCGAGGAAAACTGCCTTGATATTCTGGAACCAGAGGGAAAAATGGAAATTGAAAGAATCCACTGATCACATCCTGAAAGAGATCCCAAAACAAAAACTGCCAAGAATATTATGACCAAATTCCAGAGTTCCCAGGTCAAGGAGAAAATATTTCAAGCAGCCAGATAGAAACAATTCAAGTATCATGGAGCCACAGTAAGGATAACACAAGATTTAGCAGCTTCTGCATTAAGAGAGCAGAGGACTTAGAATATAGATGTCAAAGGAGGTAGGATTATAACCAAGAATCACCTCCCCAGCAAAACTGAGCATAATCCTTCGGTGGAGGGGGAGTGGAGTGCACATTCAATGAAATAGGTCATGGCTCTTGAGAACACACTTTATGAATATGTAAAATTATGGCTTTGGATTAAGTGATCTCTAAATTCCAAGAGCTAGGAGCTAAGCAGTGCAGTGGATAAAGCACTGAGCCTAGAGCCAAGAAGACTCATTCTTCCTGAGTTCAAATTCGACCTCAGACACTTACTAGCTGTCATCTGGGCAAGTCACTTAACCCTTTTGACTCTGTTTCCTCATCTGTAAAATGAGCTGGAGAAGGAGATGGCAAACCACTCCAGTGTCTTTGCAAGAAAAAAAACACAACTATAGGGTCATGAAGTTGGACATGACTGAAAAATAACTGATTGAGCAAATTCCTTCTAATTTTCCAGTGATGAAGAATGCTACCCACTTCCTGACAGAGAGAGATGAGAGACTAAATATTCAGAACGAGACACACATTTTTGGACATGACTAATGTGGGAATTTGATTTGCTTGACAATAGATGTTTGTTATAAGGGGGTTATTTTTCTTTTTATAGGAGGGGTGTATGAGGGAAAGAAAAAAATTCTTGTTATTTGAAAAAATTTCATTTAAAAACAAATTTTATGGGATTTTGTGAAAATTAAAAAATAAATCCTTCTGGTTTTGAATCGTCTCCTCTTGAGTCAGCTGGGATGATGCTAGATCTTATATGATCCATAGAGTAAGGATAAAAATTTAATACCAATTCACTGATATCCTATCAGTGAATAGCGAATGACAGTATATTAGAATATCACTATTCATCTGGGAAGGAGATTGAAGATTAAATTATTTCGGGAGTTTATGTGACAAACTTCCTCCTGTTGTTCATTTACATACTGAAGGGAGGCAAGGGTAAACTCAACCATCGAGAATAGGTAAAAATGAAGTGCAGCTGAGTCAGAGGATCTGGGTTCAAATCCTACCTCTGTCATTCACTATCTGTATGACCCTGAGTAAGTCACTTTCACATCTGTGAAATGAAGAGGTTGGATTCCATGACCTCTGAAATCCCTTCCAAACTCTAGAGCAATGATCATATGAACCTATAAAGTCAAGATGGGTTAGCAGTCTCTCTTTCCCTCACTTTTCTTCCCAGACTTCTTCCCAGCCTAAGCAGTTTTATGGTATAACCTCCATTGAAATCTTCCTCTGATTCACATGGGAGTTGACTTGAAGACAACATTGGGTTCTTGAAGGTTATGGTTTGCAGAGCCTAAATTTGGGTAGGTTCTTCCAAGGCTTCAAATGTTGGCAAGAGACTAGACCATGTATATATGCACATCTAAGTATGTGTATATATATATAGCTATAGAGATAGATAGATAGATAGATAGATAGATAGATAGATAGATGATAGATAGATAGATAGACAGACAGACAGATATGTCTTTTGTCCAAGAACCAGCCTTGTTGAGTTTGGAGATTCTCATTAAGAGGCCAACTACAGGATGACAGATGTTTTTGATGGCAGCAACTGTCAAAGACCATCAACTGAATTATACAAGGTAACATTACAGTCTACATCAGGGGTAGACCGATGGAGTTACAGATCCTTGCTGTATTAAGTAGCATAGAATAGTACAGGGAAGTTGTTCCCTCCAGATCCTACAAAGAACCCTAACTTCCTATTTGCAGCAGGATAATGTTAATGGAATAGGAAGATCTTCCCCATCCATTAATAGGCCTATGTGACCACATGTGTTCAATCACAGCTGTGATACATCCTGAGTCACACAGAGCTCACTGGGGAGGAACTTGCCTAAGGAGGAGCTTGCTTAGGGGGAGGTTTGCTTACTGGGAGGCTTTCATACCTTTTGGTACTAAGCTAATTACGCACTGAGTCACAAGGATTATGATGCCTTCTGGCTCAGAGCCTATTAACCAAAAGTGTATATATACTCTGAGGTGAGGTTTTGCTTTGGGGCTTCGCTTATGAGAAGGACCTTTTGATTCCCTGGACAGGACTCTGAGTAGCCATTTGTTCAGAGCCCCCTGACTACTCGGATGTAGTAGTGCTCTCCCGATCCAGTGGTGTATGTAAGTGGTTGCATTACTTTGGTCAGATAGTGGGAGCCCTGTCTGTTGATCTTTGTGCTAATTTCTCTGCTTGTATTTTCTCTGTATTTTCTCCACGTTCAGTTTGCTGATCTTTCCCCAAAATAGTGAATGTAATTAAAGATTGTTGACCCCTTTAAAAGCTATCTTTCCTTCAAAAGTAGATTAAAGAACCTGTGCTAGCAGACCATCCTGGATGTGCCAGGATGCTTACTGGTACAAATAGAAACAAACAAGCTTATCTTCTAGTATGCTTGACTTATAGACTCATAGAATATGAGGGCTGAATGAAACCCTAAAGTTCATCTGATCCAACCCCCTCATTTTAAAAATTAGGAAAATGAGCCTCCAAAGAATCTAGGGGCTTCTACCAAGTACTAAGTGGCAGAACCAGCATTTTGAACCCAGGTCTCCCAACCTCAGGTCCAGTGTGCTTTCCATAGGCTACACAACTAGATTCCAATTAGTGTAAATGATAAATTTCCTGAAGTGATCACATTATTCAAATTGACATTACATATTTGCATTGAGCTGCAACTGGTTATCATATTTCACATAATTCTAACTTCAAATGATGCAGATTCAAATACTTGGCCACTTCAGGGGGATTCGTTATTTACATTAATTGGGACCTGCCTATATTCATCTTTGTTTCATCGTTATTTCTTATGTCACCTTCCTTACAAAGGTTTCATTCATCCATGTAAATTCGTATTGAAAATATTAAAATAAAAATTAATTTCCTCAACTATAAAGCTAAAAGTGCTATGTGAGCTGCTGTTAATAAGCCATGAAACTTGAATTTAGCAATAACATTCCCATCTGTCTCTTTTCCAGTCATTTCATCCCCATGCCTTCCATAAGCAAGTGGTTTTCTTCTGACCCAAAAAACCTATCTTTATTGTTCCTGGAATTAATTTTTCTCTTTATTTGAAATCTTTTGAAGACATGTGGATTTTTTCAGAATAAAATGGAATTTTACTGGGCAAAGAAAAACATTCCCCTTAGTGTGATCCGAATAATATGAGCCTTAACTGGACTCCATCACACAAAACAAAGGAGAGGAAATCTTTTTTTTTATTTTTTGTATTTTGTATTTTTATTTATTTTTATTTTTATCTCCAAAGCTAACCAGTTCACAGCTAAATAAGACATAGAGATGACCTGTGTAGAACTAAACAAGGGTTGGTTAATTCTTGAACCACGCACATTGGAAAGTCTGTCTAGTACAATGGCATCGATGGATTTTGCTAGGCCTCTTTCACAATTCTGAATGTCTATGAGTTGCTACTGCTGATGTATTGATGCTTCCTTAGGTCAGGAAATTTTGGTTTTTTGTTTTGTTTTGTAGACATGAGCGCATTCATACCAAGAAAAGTAACTACACTAAAGCTTCAGTGTCCTCTCCAAAGGATGTGGATGATTTAGCTACCCTTGAAGTCTTGGATGAGGTAAGAAATTCAGACATGTTACCCAAATAACATTTTATTAATAGCATGCCCTTGTGGTAGCCCCTTTCTATGGTTCTTATAATCTGATGATCTATCACTGAGCTTCCTACTTAGTACTGACACAATCTAATAAACACGAATGTAATGAGCCTAGATGTCCAACTTCACCATAAAGCACTATACATGCCTTCTTCCAATTTCTCACTATGTAGTACCAGCAACATAAAAATTCCTCAAACTTCACCCTTGTTTACCATAATGTTTATATTCCTCCCTAAAATATGTCAGGTTTCTGTAAGTGATAAGCCAATGATCTAGAAGTTATCTTTGAAGTCTTAAGGAGAAGAGGGGAGAGAGACACATGTAATAACTATCTTGTAGTTGTCAAATAGAAGAATTTTCTTGGTGTCACAGGGACAACGGAAGATTCCAGTTCAATTTAAATATTTTTAAAATGCTTCTTCCTGATTAGAAGTGTCCCAAAGTGGCATGGATTCGGAAGGTATTGTATTACATTATCCTAGAGGTTTTCAAATAGAGGCTAGATGGTCACTTGTCAGACACATTGAAGCAAAGATTTCTGTTCATTATTGGCTGAATTGACCTCTGAAGTCCCTTCTGTAATACTTAGCCTAGTTGATTTGCAAGCCAGTTTGTTCCTCTAGCCATAACCATCTTCCAGGCTTTGGTGGGGTTCCCCACAGGGAAAAGAATGTGTGTGCCACCACCAAGCTTCTCCTTTATTTTTCAATCCCTAACTCATGTTTCCTGAGAATTCTCAGCAGAGACAGTAAAATCTGCTCCCACACAGCCTGACTTCATGGACAAGCGATCGGCAAGCTGGTAACTTGTAGTCTCAGCATCAACCTTCCCATGTCTCCAAAAGTAATCATAAGACTTCAGAGAAATGCACAAGAGCCCCTCCTCAGCAAAAAATTTAGACCCTCTGCTCTACCTAATTGACTAGTTCTCTGAATACCTTCGACAGCTGGCTAAGTTAATTTTGCTTAGAAATAAACCAGGTTAACTTTAATGTTCTGTAAACAGAAACCAGCATTTGATTCATTCAAGCTTCATTTTTAAAGCTTTGTTTAAAAAAAACCTACTGTTCTTTTAAAAGTGACTTCATTTGCAAACATCAAACGTCTTGAACTCGAGGAACATAACACTGACAACATTTTAAAATCCTGTAGACTAAATATTCCAGCCAGTGTATACTACCCCCAAAGAGTGCAGGGAGAAGCTGGTACTAAGTATGCTTCCAGCACAATAACATTAAATATTGGAAGTTTAAATAGCAACAAGTGACAAACTGATCAGTTAGATGTGTAAGTGTTCTAGAATGGAATCATTCATATTTAATTCAATTGTTGTGAATATGAGACACAACCTGACATGGTTGAGAGAGAGCTGGCCTCAAAGCCAAGAAGGTCTGGGTTCAGGTTTTACCTCAGACACATAACAAGTTTATGTGACTCTGGCTGAGTCATTTGATCTCTTGGCACCATATGCAGCTCTTTAAGACTATGTTTCAGGGAAAGTGTAGACCTGCATTGGTAGGTGTTTCTTCACCAGTTCTCTGAACCAATGGAATTACAGATTCAGTTCCTGAACTCTTTTTGTGTATTGAAAGAGAAGAGATAAAACTCTTTGGTCCACAACTTCACCACCAAAAAAAAACCCCACGTCAATAGGCCCTATTAAGTCCATATGCCTTTAATCAGTAGATAAATATAGTACAGAAAAGACTACGGGATACAAATCAAGATCAAATGTCATATTTGTGTGAAAATGATGGCTTTATGATTTCCAAACATGAGCAAGAGGAGAGTGCTTCCTTAAAATTACATTTTATCCTCATCTTGCATTTTTTATTAAGTGCTTACAGTTAGAAATGCAGCATATTAATGTAGTGGAATACTACACTGCTATTGGAAAGAGGTGGGAGAAGGCCATTTCAAAGCAACATGGAAAGACTCGTTTGAACTGATGTAAACTTAAAGGAGCAAAACCAGAGGAATGATTTTTACTTTAACTTAAGTGTAATAAAAGAAATAAATAAATAAACAGTTCTGTAAATCTTAATAACTATGATCAATTTAATGATCAGCCATGATTCCAGATGACTGATAATAAAGAATGCTGCCCACCTCAGGACAGAGAGATGATAGACTAATATGCAGAATAAGAAACACATTTTTGGACATGACAAATGTGGTCATTTATTTTGTATGACTATGCTTGTGTATTTATTATGTAATTCTTTCTGTCTTTCTTTTTTCTTTCAGTGGATAGGGGGAGTTGAGAGGGAGAAAAAAATGAATGCTTTATGAGAGAGAGAGAAAAAAAGAGAGAGATGAATAGATGGATGAGTGGATAGATGGCAGGTGCTAGAATCTGGTTTTAGATACTTAAAGAACAGTTTTTAAGTATTTTTAGAATATGCCAAATACTGAAGGATCTATTTCATCTTCTGAGTTTAGTAGAAACAAAGTTTGAACCTTAGTCTTACAGTGACAGTCACTGTGAAGGTTTGTTGTTGAGTTGTTTCTTGTCTTTCATGTCTTGGCAAAGGTAGTGGAATGGTTTGCCATTTCCTTCCCCAGCTCATTTTAAGATGAGGAACTGAGGCAAACAGAGTTAAATGACTTGTCCAGGGTCACACAGCTAGTGTCTCAGGCCAGGTTTGAATTCAGGTCCTCCTGACTCCAAGTCAGCACTCTATCCTCTGGCACCATCTACCTACCCCTAACTGTGAAGGTTAGCAACGTGAAAAGTATTTTGTCATTTTACAGTTTTAAATTATAAAAGAGAACTTTAGACTGGCCAGCTTCCTATTGTTGGGCTGAGCAAAATGAAAATTAAACTGGAGTATTTCATCAATTTATTTCACGGGTCAATAACGTATCAGCAAAGCTGACTCTAGATTTTACCTTTTTTTTGAAAAAGGCAAATAATTAAACTAACACTATATAAGTTTTAACAAGTGAACACCCAAGAAATTAGCCCTGGCTTTTAAACCATATGATTTGTCATTTAGAGTGACAGTTTTTAAATATACCATCATTATTCAATTGAATTCACAAAGGACTTGATCATAAAATTAAAATTTTTCTTGTTTTGAAGTCAGACACTCTAGGAGATTTACAGCAGTAAGAAATAAGAATTACATATATTAGAGGTCACTAATATTGAGAGGTTTTTTCCTTCCTTGTGTATGTTTTACTGCATTTGAATCTTTTCATGAATTGCCCTGAGAGGCAAGCGAACCTTTTCTTTTTTGATCATACATAATATAACTAGATTTTGAAATAAAGCAAAGAAGTACAAAAAAAT
>JAQQSZ010010567.1:0-12480 GCA_028646595.1 Phalanger gymnotis
GAACCACAAACTCAGTCACTCAGCTTTTCCCACTAACCTTCTCTGATGTCTTTGCTCTTTGTGGGTTGAGAGGTCTGGTGGATGCCACAGCTCAGTAATTCATGCCTGTAGGGCACTCTCTGCTTGTCTCCTGGTCTGGTAGGTCCCCGTCTGGTCTGTTCGCGCCCTGCGCACTGGGCTCAGCTCAGCTCCCCTCAGCTGGGGGCTGGGAGCTCCATGTGGGACAGACCTTACCTGGAGACCATCCAGGCTGTCCTGGGCTGGAGCCCTGCTTCCCTCTGCCACTTTGTGGGTTCTGAAGCTCTAGAATTGGTTCAGAGCCATTTTTTTATAGGTTTTTGGAGGGACTTGGTGGGGAGCTCACGCCAGTCACTGCTTCCCAGGCGCCATCTTGGCTCCGCCCCCTTTCTTGTCACTTTTATGTGAGATAATTTACCCCATTCTATCTTTCCCTTTATCCCTCTCTCAGTATATTCCTCTCTCATCCCTTAATTTGATTTTATTCTTTTAGATATCATCCCTTCATACTGAACTCACCTTGTGCCCTCTGTATATATGTATGTTTTTCCCTTCAACTGCCCTGATACTGAGAAAGGTCTCCTGAAGTACACATATCATGTTTCCTTGTAGGAATGTAAGCAAAATAGTTTCACTTCAGTAAGTCCTTTATGAATTTTCTGTCTTGTTTACCTTTTCATGGTTCTCTCGACTCTTGTGTTTGAAAGTCAAATTTTCTATTCAGCTCTGGTCTTCTCACTGAGAAATCTTGAAAGTCCTCTGTTTTATTGGAAATCCATATTTTGCCTTGGAGCATTATACTCAGTTTTGCTGGCTAGGTGATTCTTGGTTTTAATCCCAGCTCCATTGACCTCCAGATCATATTCCATGCCCTTTGATCCCTTAATGTAGAAGCTGCTAGATCTTGTGTTATCCTGATTATGTTTCCACAGTACTCAAATTGTTCATTTCTGGCTGCTTGCAGTGTTTTCTCCTTGATCTGGGAACTCTAGAATTTGGTGACAATATTCCTAGGAGTTTTCCTTTTGGGATATTTTTACAGAGACAATAATTTGATTCTTTCAATTTCTATTTGACCCTCTGGCTCTAGAATATCAGGGCAATTTTCCTTAGTAATTTCTTGAAAGATGATTTCTATACTCTTTTTTTGATCATGGCTTTCAGATAGTCCAATAATTTTTAAATTATCTCTCCTGGATCTATTGTCCAGGTGAGTGTTTTTTCCAATGAAATATTTCACATTGTATTCCATTTTTTCATTCCTTTGGTTCTGTTTTATAATATCTTTATTTCTCATAAAGTCACTAGCCTCTACTTGCTCCAGTCTAATTTTTAAGGCCGTATTTTCTTTGGAGGTCTTTTGGACCTCCTTTTCCATTTGTCTAATTCTGCCTTTCAAGGCATTCTTCTCCTCGTTGGCTTTTTGGAGCTCTTTTGCCATCTGAATTAGTCTATTTTTAAGGTGTTATTTTCTTCAGTATTTTTTGGTCTCCTTTAGCAAGTCATTTTCTTGTTTTTTGTGATTTTCTTGCGTCACTCTCATTTATCTTCCCAACTTTTCCTCTACTTCTCTTACTTGCTTTTCCAAATCCTTTTTGAGCTCTTCCATTGCCTGAGATCAATTCTTATTTTTCTTGGAGGCTTTTGATGCAGGTTATGTTGACTTCTTCTGGCTGTATAGTTTGATCTTCTTTGTCACCAAAGAAAGATTCCAAAGTCTGAGTCTGAATCTCATTCCATTTTCGCTGCCTGTTCATGTTCCCAGCCAACTACTTGACCCTTGAGCGTTTTGTCAGCGTATCACTGCTTGTAGAGTAGAGCGTACTTTGTCCCAAGTTAAGGGGCTGTGCTTATGTTTTCAGAGGTACTTCTACAGAGCAAACTCAGCCACATCAGTGCTCCTTCTCCCCCAAGAACTGCCAACCTGGACTGAGACCCAGATCCAAGAAGGCTCTGCACTCCTGCTCTGATCTGCTGCTTAATTCCTCCCACAGGGTGGGCTTGAGCTGGAAGCATCCACAGCTGGAGCTCTCTAAGCAGCTCCAGAGCTGCACCAATTCTGCGCCCCCAGGGCTAGGGCCAACCATGCACTCCTTTCACTCTAGCAGTTTTTCCATTTACCTTCTCTGTTGTCTTTGGTGTTTGTGGGTTGAGAAGTCTGGTAACTGCCCCAGCTCAATGCTTCAGGGCCCTCCAGCCTTTTCTGCCCAGTTCCTGGTCTGGTTGGTCCTACTGTGGCCCATGCTGGTCTGTGCTACTCTCTGCTCCCAGCTCTGTGTGATAGACCCTTCCCAGTCATCATCCAGGCTTTCCTGGGCTGGATCTCTGCTTCTCTCTGCTATTTTCTGTGTTCTGCAACTCTAAAATCTGTTCAGAGCCATTTTTTACAAGTGTTTCAGGGACCTGGGGAGAACTTAAGCAAGTCCCTGCTTTCCACCTGCTATCTTGGCTGCACCCCCCTGTAATCTTCTCTGTTATTTTTCACAAGGAATATTTCATAGTCCTCTATTTTGTTAAATATCCATTTTCCCTCCGAAGAATTATACTTAGTGTTACTTTGTAGGTTATTCTCTTGTAGTCCTAGCTTCTTTGCTTTTTTGCATATTATTTTCAAAGTCCTTCACTTCTTTAATGTAGTAGGTCTTAAATTTCACGTGATCCTGACTGTTGCTCCATCTTATCTGGATGCTTGAAGTATTTTCTCTTTGACTCAGGAGCTCTGGAATTCTTCTATAATACCCCTGGAAATTTTGTTTTGGGGTCATTTTCAGAAGACGATCAGTGGATTCTTTCAATTTCCACTTGACTCTCTGGATCTAAGATATTAGGGCAAGTTTTCTTGATAATTTCTTGAAATATAATGTCTATGCTCATTCTTTGATCATGGTTTTCAGGTACTCTAATAATTCTTGAATAATTTCTTCTTGATCTGTTTTCCGGGTCAGTTGTTTTTTTTTCCCTATATTTGCTTCTGTTTTTTTTTATTCTTCTGACTGTTTTATTGTTTCTTGATGCCTCAAGCTTCCACTTCCTCAATTCTATTTTTAAGGAGTTATTTTCTTCAGCGAGCTTTTGTATCTCTTTTTGCATTTGGCCAGTTTTGCTTCTTAAGGAGTTATTTTCAGCATTCACATTTTGTAGCTCTTTTACCATTTGTCCAAATCTGTTTTTTAAAGGGATTGCTTTGTTCAGTATTTTTTTTCCCATTCTCTTTGACCAAGCTTTTGATTGTCTTTTCATAATTTTCTTTTGTCTCATTTGTTTTCCTATTTTTTCCCATGCCACGCTTATTTGATTTTTTTAAATCACTTTTATCCCTTCCAAGAATTATTTTTGTGCTTTTGTCTGATTCACATTTTTCTTTGAAGCTTTGCTTGTAGCTGCTTTGACATCATTGCTTCTTTAGAGTTTGTTTCTTATCTTCCCTGTGACCATAGTAACTTTTTTTTAAAAAATATTTAGGTCATTTTTATTTTTTTTTCTTTTTTGGTTCTTTTTCCCAACCTACTTCTTGACTTTGAACTTTATGTTAGAATTAGACTCTGTTGCAAGGGTGCTGGTCAGGGAAAACTCTTACCAGCTTCAAGCTTTTTCACACTGCTGTTTTCAGACCTAGTTCTAGAAGTCTGGAAGTTTTTGGTGTTTCAAAGGTGGTGTGATCTGGAGATAGGGTATGGTCAATGTTGCCTTGTAACCAGAAGCAGAAAATTATGTTCCTCATCAATCCTACTCCTTTACAACTGAAAATAGTCCTTTCCTGCCTGGAACTATGATGCAAAAGTTGGTACTGTTTCCAAGTAGTGCCCAGTCCTGCATCCAGTGCTAGCACATGGTTCCTTTGTAGTCTCTTTCTGACAACCTGCCTGATTCCCTTCTAGGTGCTAGGTGGAGTTCTCTGGAAGCTGCTGCTATTGATAATGCTACTTTCAAGGCCTACCACAGGTGTTGCTGCCACACATGCTCCTGGCCAGCACCTACTCCAGTAGTCCTAGACCTCTCCTTCTGACTTCTTAAGTTGTCTTGGGCTGGAAAAATGTCTCACTCTCATCTTTTGTGAGCTGTGCTGCTCCAGAATTTGATTTGAAGCATGATTTTTTAAAATTGTTTGGAGAGGAATGTTGGGAGAGTCCAGCTATAGTGCTTCCTCTACTCTGCCATCTTGATTTCACCCCCAGACATTTCAGCTACTTCTACTTTCAAGAGATCTTTTCTCTTTGATGAAAGCTATTTAAAATGTGAGGAGCAAGATCTGTCATATAATAGGGCTCAGCTGTGTTCAGTGGAACTTCTGTAGGGAATTATAGACTATTTGACACCTATATTTTTTTTTTTATTTATACTTTATTCACATGCACCAGAGATAGGATGCTGGTCATGGCTTTAAGAGAGTGCCCTGTGGAGTCACATTTGCTACACAAATTCAACCTTTCTTTAAAGGTTATATATAAGCCAATGATCTTGTCAAACACTCTGTATATTACAATACTGGAACAGCAGTGAAGACTGGCTTTTTATCTCCAAGTACCAATGAATCCCCAGTCTTGCCTATCACTCTGATCCTCTCAATGTCCCAGGGAAGACACAGTCATGTTCCTAGTTGATTCCTTGATAAGCCTCCCTTTCTACTTTGAAGATAAGAAATTGCTTAAATTTAAAGAGGGGTGAACTTTCTATCAAAGAACTTAAATATAAACAATATCTAATCATTATGATTATTTTGCTTTTGATCTTTCATTCCTTGTGGAAGGATGCATAATTGTTTCTTATTGAGAACTTCCCAAAATTGGTTTGGAAATCATAACATTCTCACCTTTAAATGACATGATTTTATTTGACTCCTTTATTTTAATATATTCACCCAAAGCAGGATGCTGACCATAGTTTTGAGGCAGTGAATTAAAAAAAATGTCTTCCTCATTAAATTTCCCCATGGTCTAGTGGGTGTCACCTGTGATCTGAATTACTGCCCTATTGATAAAGAACAGGAATTCTGTTTTCAAAACATTACAATATGCAATAATCATCCATTTCAACTGAAAGAGATTCAGAAAGAAAGAGCAGAGCAAGTCATAATTAGACGAGTGGAACATTGTTCCTAAAACCTTTGTTTCCTGTTCAAGGACTTTAGGAAATAGGCAGCATGTTGGCAAGATATTATTTTGAAAAAAAAAACACAGTATGACAAGCTGGTGTCACTGCGACTGGTCTTTGCTACACATTAGTTAAAATAATAATCTATCATAAATGTTCTATAATTTATTAAAACTTTGGAGCTGTCTGTCTTGTCCTGCAGCATTCAAAACATTTAACTTCACCATTAGATGATTAGGAATAGAGTAGCATAGATTTTTTTTTTGTTTTGCCTTTGTACTCTCCACTGGTTTAGAAAAATTCAATTGTTCCTTTTGTAAGCCCAGAATCAAGGATTCATATTTCTCATGAAAGATTAATTCCTCGTCCATTATTATTTTCAGTCTTTGTTAATAATGCATTAGATGTGCTTACTGCATAGATATGGAGGTATAGATGGCATACTTCGGTTAGTCCGGTCAGATATGTTGCTGAGATCACCCTCATTCCAAGCTCAATATAATGCTTATTGGTTTAATGTATCAAGAAATACGACTCAGTTCATAAAGGAGTTTTATTCAAAGTGTACTTATCAAAAGTGTTGCCTTAGTGGAGACAATATTTCTGATATTGATCAAGCCATCCTCCCCTGGTGCACAGATGATTAATTCACTATTAAACCTTATGGTATGAGCAAGCCACAGAACAAAGTTTTTAAAGTTCCATTACATTCTCCACTCTGCTAAGGAGAGCTGCTGTTACGGAGCCCAAGCCTGTCTGGCTTTCTTTTCCCCTGTCATTTCTGTTCTTGTCTTTGTGACCTGTGCTTGAGCATTCCTGAGGATGGCCTGTCCAGTTGCCCATCTGCACAATTCATTATAACAAAGGGGAGATGTAGACAGTCCTTTGGCACTTGCTGGAAGAGTTTTCAGAAACTGTCAAAAGGAAGCATCAGTTGCGAAGGTCACAATCCCAAACAATTTCATCATATATAGAACAATGCCCAGGAAAGTGCAAAAATAGCTGTCTTGTTTTCTTGTTCTTTTTTCCTGGTCATTTATAAAAATGAAGTCACTTTTACTGCTACTGACCTTAGTGATCTCTCTATTCTTCCTCTTCCCCCTCCTCCTCTCCCTCTCCCTCTCCACCCTTCTGTTCTTCTCCCCATCCCTGTCCATATCCCTGTCCCTCTTCCTCTCTCTATCCCTCTCCCATTCTCTCTTTCTGAAGTAACTGTTAAATTACATTCACTCAAGCAGTGACCAAAGATAAGCAATTCGCATATCATATTATTAGTGCCCTTGTTTAAGTATGAGAAATACATGTTTGTGTCATGAATGTACCCCAATCAGTTGTCACAATATGGATCTCCATAAGGGAGAGTAAGACAGAGAAACCCTTAGTTGTCCCATTGGTCTAGGTTGTAGGTTGTATGTGAGGCAGTGATGTGAATAGGACTAGGAAGCCAGGTAAGGAATAGGGGGTGAAAGACAATACTTATTATACAATGGAATTTGTATTATATACTAGAGACAACAGGAAGTCACTGATTATTTTTGATCAGGGCATAGTGGGGGCTCAATCTGTAATTTGGAGAGATTATTTTAGTAGAACGGACTTGGAAAGAGGCAACCTAGAGAGGATCCTCATGACATCCAATTAAGAGGTGACGAGGTTCTGAACTATGGTGGTAGTTGGATGAATTCGGTGGCTAAGACATATACGAGAACCCTTAAAGGGTGAGTTTCATTGTGAGTTGAAAATTGATTAGATGTGTGAGATGAGGGCGAAGGTGACAGAGGATGAGAGGATCATCATCCTAAAGATTGGAATTGGGAGGAAGCAGATGAAGATTCTTCAGTTTAGGAATTTAGCAAAGAGGAAAATAATATAGGATAAAAGCACATGTGAATGTCAAGCTCAAGCAAAGATGTTCTAGGTACTTGAGTACATCCTTAAAGATGGCAGAAGAGGTAGGGAGGGAGAGTAGATTTAGAAAAATAAATATGGAGCAAGGTCCCAATGAAGGCAGGAAGAGATGGGATCAAGGGCATAATTGCTGGAATTTGCCTTGGCAAGAAGGACACTCCCATTGTCTGAGACTTGAACACAAGCAGGACTAAAGCTATAATCGAATGAACCTGAACAGCCAAAAGTACCCTGAGATATTTACATGTCAGGGAGAATCATGGGCCTGATGGCATAGATTTAACTGTGAGTTATGTCAAGAGAAGCTACAGATCCTTCATGGCTTTCTATGGCTTTATTACTCCAGTATACTGATATGGGCATTCTGGAAGTATTTGAAGTTCCAGATAAGATAGGATCCCTTTCCAAAGCTCAGAAATATGCCCATGGCTTTTCTGAGATTAGCTGATTAAATTTGGGTACTTTGAAAAAATAATATTCCTTCTCAAATCTTGCCTTTTTGTGGGCTTTCTTGTGCCTCTAGAATCTCCTCCAATCAAGAGAAGCTAAAAGTTTTCCCAGCAAGGCTGATGTTGGAGCAATAAAGATGCCAGGGGCTCCATGTTAATGTCTTCGTAGATTCCTCCCAACATACACCCAATGGGTGTATTGCTAGCTCCTTGATCTCTGGGAAGCTCACTTTCATGGTTTATCAACTCCTAGACAGAACTCGTCATCTTCAGCTGGGATTGCCATCCTCAAGGACTTGTTCCAGGCCACTTGCATCAGTGTTGCCACCTTTAACGTTATGCTTTTTTTCAAGGATGCAGTCCTAAGAAAAGAAGAATCTCTACATTCCTGCATTTTTTTTTTGTCACTCAAGGACCTGAAATTTAATCCATTAACTCACCAAATTTCAGCATGGGAAGAACTTAGGGCCTCTTTGTCTCGAACCCAATGAGTATCTTAACAAAAGCACCCCTCTAACATCCCTGATGAGTGTTTTTTTTTTTAATTTTTGACTTTGACTTCCATTAATGGAAACCCACCACTTAAGGCAGTACTTTAGGGTAACACAAATTATTAGGACATTTTTCTTTTTCTCAAGTCTTAAATCTCTTCTGTATAATTTCCACCCATTCATCCTAGTGCTAATCTCAGTGAGGCTGAAATCAAATCTAGTAATTTCCTCTCACATAAAAGAGAGCCTTTTAAGTCATTTGCAGAAGTCATGATCCTTGACCTCATTTATTTCCTCTAGGCCAAACATACCCACTTCCTCCATGAGATGCATTGAAGACCCTCCACTATGTTGGGTGTCTTTCTCTGAACATTCCCTGAGTTATCAATGTCCATTCTAAAATGTGATGCCCAAAACTGAAGAAGAAAAATGGTAGAAGGGGGAAGAAGAGAAAAGGGAAATGAAGAGGGGAATGAGATGATAATGGCAGAGGAAGAGAAGTTGTTCCTTGTGTAGTACTTTTCATGAACTATTTGATCAAATTTTTACATTTTCCCTAAGTTTTTCTTAAAGTAATTCATGTTGCTCTGCCACATGACAATCCTTCAAATATTTAAGGATAATGATTCTAACCCTAACCCTCCTAGCTTTTTTCATTATTAGACTAAATATTCCTAGTTTGTCATTTGATATTAGTTCAAGTTCATCTCCCCAGTTCCTCTTTCACTTCTAAATTGTTTCAACTTTATTCCAGATTTCTCTGGTATAATCACTCCATTTTCAAATTATAGTGTATGTATGTACGTGTGTGCATGTAATATGTGTGTATACATATGCACACACATAGGTATTTATAAAGAGAAAGAGAGATACACATACACAATATATAAACACTCATACATTGAGTAGGAGAAAAAAGATTAGATGTGTAGTCTTGAGGACATGAATTGAAATGCTATTTTAGCGCTGCCTCATACCTATCAAATTGGCTAACATGACAGAAAAGGAAAAGAACAAATGCTAGAGAGGATGTGGGATATAGGCACAGTAAAACACTGTTGGTGGAGCTGTAACTGGGTCCAACCGTTATGGGGAACAATTAGGAACTATCCCCAAAGGGCTATAAACCTGTCCATGCCCTGTGACCTAGCAATGCCACTACAAGGTCTGTATCCTGAAGAGATCAAAGAAAATGGAAAAGATCTGTTTGTACAAAAGTATTTATAATAGATTTGTGGTGACAAGGACTAGGAAAATGAGGAAATGCCCATAAATTGGGAAATGGCTGAACAAACTGTAGTATATGAATATGATGGAATACTATTGTTCTATAAGAAATGGTGAGCAAGATGGTTTCAATACAAACCTGAGCAGACATATATGAACTGATATAAAGTGAAGCGATCAGACCCAGGAGAACATTGTAAGTAGTTAAAGTAATATTTTACCAATGATCAACTGTGAAAAACTTGGCTACTCTAAACAATACAATGATGCAAGAGTATTCCAAAGGCCTCATGATGAAAAATGCTATTCACTTCCAAAGACAGAATCAATGAACTCTCCATGCAAATTGAAGTGTTTTTTTTTACTTTATTTTTTTCTTGCTTTTTTTGCAACATGGATAATATGGAAATGTATTGCATGATTTCTCATGACATCACATCAATATCATATTGCTTGTCTTCTCAATGTGTGGGTAGAAGCTGTAGGGAGTGAGAGAATTTGGAATTTAAAATTTAAAGAATGTTCAAATAAATAAATGCATAAGGATTAAAAATGAAAAAAAAAATAAACCTCACACCAGAAACGTAATAGTTATGTGACCTTGGCCAAATCATTTTACCTTTCTGAGCCTCAGTTTTCTCATCTGTAAAATAAGGAATATTGTGAAATTCATTTTTTAAAGACAGAGTATAAAAAGATTGCTTTTGGAGTTAGAGGACTGGTTTCCAACCCCAGCTCTAATGATCTTTGTGTTTTTAGAGAAGTCACTTGACCTGCTGGGGCCTTAACTATGTGATAGATGCTATGGAGCTTCCTCATCTATACAATTACTGATGTGGCCTCAGTATTCTCTGAGTTATCCTCCATCTCTAGATCTGTGATCCTATAAATTAGTCTTGGAATTGGACTCTTCACTAGATCCTCGCCATGATGGTTAAGGTTATATTTTATAAACGTAGATGTTGTTGACCTGCATGTCCTGGCTTATATAATCATCCGGAGAGTGAATAATGTTTTCACTGATGTTTGATATTTCAAGGACTCTGCTATAACTCAGATATATTCTTGGGAGTTACCATATTGAAGCAGAGTCTTGAAAGTTGTTTGTTCTCAATCAAATCCATTTTTTTTTACTTTGTAGTCAATTCTTTTTAAAAGCACAATGCAATGTTTTCACCCTATATTTCTAAATCAATTTTATGTTTGTAGAAACATTGACTTTATGGAGAAAATATCAAACCACACATTGTTATAGTTGAAAGCAGTCATTATCATTGCTGATCATACAAATGGAGAAATCGAGGCCCAGAGAGGTGAAAGCATTTGTCAATAATCACATCATTAGAAGAAGATCAAGGACAGAATGCTAGGCTCCCAATCCAGTGTCATGTCTACAATGCCGCACTACTAGATCAATCCTAGCACTTCCTGGTCCAAAAGGTTAAGAATACACAAATGTCCTAATTTTTATTTAATCAAGCATCTAATTGAAAGTAAATTCTTATTTAATCTATGAGCTGGGCTAATAATATTACTATGAATGGAGACAAACACTTAGAAAAGTTATATTTACAACCAGAACATATAAATGTCACCAGAACCATAGCATATTTCCTAGATTATAGTATACAGGTGAATAAGCTGCTTGTTGAGTTAGGTCAATGGTTATGCAAAGGTCAATGGAAAACAATGTGGTTGGAAGAAGTAATTGGCTGTATTTGGTTAATCATAACTTGGGCTCAAAAAGGATACGTTGGAACATCACAGCAATATTGTTCAATAAAGAACTGTGAATGACTTGGCTATTCTCAGCAGTACAACAGTACAAGACAATCCCAAAGGACTAATGATAAGCATACTATCCATCACTGGGAAAAGAACTGATATTCATTCAGTACAGACTGAAGTATGCTACTTTTCACTTTATTTCTTTCATTTTTTTTATCTTTTATTTGTCTTCTTGTAAAAAGAACTAATATGAAAATGTTTCATATAATTGCACAAGCATAACCTATAACTGATTGCTTTCTATCTCAGGGAGGGATATGGGGAAGGAGTCAGGGAGGGATAGAATTTGGAGCTCAAAACTTTAAATAAAAATGTTTAAAAATTTTAAAAAGAAAATACAGGATTAGTAAATAGATGATGAGGTAAACAGAATACTTTTTAGGAGCTTCCAAGGAGAATTTCTGAACTCTTTCAAGGATGATAGCCTTATGTCTTTAGTTTATCTGATAAACCTCAAAATTTTTCTTTTTCCTTAAAAGAGAAGGATGTCATGAAAGCAGCATATTCTTTTTTTTTGAGAGATAACACTTATTTTTTAATTTAATATTTTTAGTTTTCCGCATTTTCACACGAGTTTGAATTACAAATTTTCTCCCCATTTCTACCCTCCCCCTACTCCAAATGGCATATATTCTGATTAACCCATTCCCCAGTCAGCCCTCCCTTCTGTCACCCCACTCCCCCCCATCTCCCTTACCCATTACTCTCTTGTAGGGCAAGATATGTTTCTATGCCCCATTGCCTGTATATCTTATTTCCTAGTTGCATGCAAAAACTTTTTTTTGAACATCTGCTTTTAAAATTTTGAGTTCTAAATTCTCTCCTCTCTTTCCTCCCCACCCACCCTCCCTAAGAAGGCAAGCAATTCAACATAGGCCACAGGTTTATCATTATGCAAAACCCTTCCACAATACTCATATTGTGAAAGACTGACTATATTTTGCTTTTTCCTGTCCTATCCCCATTTATCCAATTTTCTCCTTTGACCTTGTCCCTTTGCAAAGAGTTTGCTTTTGATTACCTCCTTTCCCATCTGCCCTCCATTCTATTGTGCCCCCTTTTTATCTCCTTCCTCCTTCTTTCCTGTGGGGTAAGATAATCAATTGAGTGTGCATGTTATTCCCTCCTCAGGTCAAATCCGATGAGAGCATGATTCACTCATTCCCCCTCACCTGCCCCCTCTTCCCTCCAACAGAACGGCTTTTCCTTGCCACTTTTATGCAAGATAATTTACCCCATTCTACCTCTCCCTTTCTCCCTCTCTCAATATATTCCTCTCTCATCCCTTAATTTTTTTAGACATCATCCCTTCATATTCAACTCAACCTGTGCCCTCTGTCTGTATACATATATATGTATATATACATATATATATGTATACAGACATATATATGTATATTCCCTTCAGCTACCCTAATGCTGAGGTCTCATGAATTATACACATCATCTTTCCATGTAGGAATGTAAACAAAACAGTTCAACTTTAGTAAGTCCCTTATGATTTCTCT
>JAQQSZ010010568.1:0-12480 GCA_028646595.1 Phalanger gymnotis
ACATGCCACAGCTCAGTAATTCAGCATGCTAGGCCACTCCTGGTCTCGTGGGTCCGCGATCTGCCGCACCACGCCACACGCGCTGGGCTCTGCTTGGCTCAGCTCTGCTCCCCTCAGCTGGGGGCTGGGAGTTCCGTTCAGGACAGACCTTACCCCGAGGCCATCCAGGCTGTCCTGGGCTGGAGCCCTGCTTCCCTTTGCCACTTTGTGGGTTCTGCAGTTCTAGAATTGGTTCAGAGCCATTTTTTTATAGGTTTTTGGAGGGATTGGTGGGGAGCTCACGCCAGTTACTGCTTTCCAGTCACCAACTTGGCTCCGCCCCCCTATTATACTTTTTCTGTTATACTTTTCTGGTGAAATATGGGGAAAAGGGCAGAAGTATGGTGTGTGGAATTGGGGCAGGCATCAACAGATGAAGATATGGAAGAAAAAATTAGTTGGGAGCATGCTACAGATGACCTGATCAGAAGGAAGAAATAGATGATGACTTTGGGAAGCCAGTTCCAAAGTTGATACACACTCATGGAAGGCTTCAACCATTGAGGCACCTGTTGGAGTGCTTTCTCTGCTAAAAGTCAGCCCTCACACCAGTTCTGGATCTGCTTTGATGAATATTTCGTCCTTCCAAAATGAATACATTGGATTGTTTCCAGTCCTATGGCCTCTGTCTTGTTCTCTAGAGTTTTTCGAACTCAGTTACTTAATACTAACATCCAAAAACTCTTTCCTTACTCTGGTAGGTTGTTCATCTGGGCCTGGTGACTTAAATTCATTGAAGATAGCTAGGTGTCCTATCATCTCATCACTTATTTTGAGTTCCCATGCTAGTTACTTTTGCTCTGTGTTTCTTAGTTTGAGGATGAGTCTTTGGTAGCAAAACTAGAAACAAAGAGTGGATTAGATCTTAATAAGTTAACATTACTAGACCTCCTTATATGGTCTACTGGTTCCTGGGGTGTTGAAAGAATTTGGAGATGTGGTTGCTGAGTTACTGAATTCGAAAAGTTCAGAAGGATAGGAAGTATGGGGTTGCAACTAGAAATTCTTGTACCATCATGAATTCAGCTGAATAGTAGGGATGATGGTAGAGATGACTGAGTTGCAGAAACAGTATTGAGGGAGTATGGCCCAGCCTCCAGAGATTCCTGAATCTCACCCCAACAAAAGCTGTGGTGGGAATTAGGAAAGTATAGCTCAGTGATGAGAACCTAGGGGGTTATAGAATCTGTGTGGTAGCCTAAACTGATGTGCGACTGTGATTTGAGTCTCTTTCCTGGGGAATAATTGCACCCATACAATATCGTTACCATGGGACAAAACTCCATTTACCTAGTTGTAGAGAGATGATATAGCCCCTGAGACAAGACAGTATTATACTGATTTTTAAAGGATATCAAAGTGGCTTCTTCTGTTTGTATGTCATTGAGCTTGACTTTGATTCCTAGAAAAAAAAAAGCACCTCTCTAACTCATTATCAAAGAAATGGGTCAGAAGTATTTGAAATGAGAAATAATTATTAGTCAAAACTAACATAAGTCTGAGAGGGAGAATTGGAATTAGGAAGACCTGAGTTCAAATTTCATCTCAGATAGGGACCTGTTTGACCTTGGCCAAGTCACTTAACCAGTCTTCCTCAGTTTGAAATGGAGGAGATTGGATTCAGTGGCCCCTTTGAGATCTAAATCTCTGACCCTATAAATTAAGCCAAATTAACTACACTTCCTTTTTTCCTCAAGATTCCCAGACTGATAGATCAGAGGATGCTGTGGATATTGAACACATGGAATTATACAGACGATCTTTTTTTTTAAAGCCTCTTGTCATATTCTTGAGGACAGTGCAGAAAAGTGTGAATGGCCATGATCCTTATTCCCCACTGCTCCTGTAGCTACTCAGGTGTTCCTGTGAGTTCATCTTCTTTGTTCTTCAAAATTTCTCCTGGTCTCCATTGTTTTTTATTGATCCCTTTTGTATTTCCTGCTCCCCATTCTCTGTACTCCCCATCAGTCATTTCATCTTCTGGAATCACATTCCTTCCAATCCCAAGATACCTGTATCCCACTGCCCTGTTTCTGTCAACCAACGTCTGGCTCACTATGAATTTGTCATCTTCAGAAATCTCCATTTACATTGACACTCATAAAATCACTTTTCTTTTCCTCTAGCAGGAAAAAGGGATCTAGTTGTAATAAACACTTAATGGAGAAGTGAGATCCTCCATTACAGAGTTATAAACATATCTCATTTGCTACTAAGGAATCTAGCCCATAGTAGATTGGTTGCAGATTCCTGGGGTTTTCCAGAATTACAAAATTAAAATGATCCTCTTGCTTGCTTCTGGAATAGACCCTTTAATGTACATAATCAGATTTGCCTCAAACATGACCAGGACTTTTGAGGGCAGCCTTAGCATGAGGGGCATCTGAGAGAAATGAAAAGGCATAGGAATCCCCCTCCATCAATATAGATTGCTAACTGCTCTCCAACTTGTATCCTGGGGCAGCTAGGCAGTGCAATAGATAGAATGCTGGGTCTGGAGTCGGGAAGACCTGAGTTCAAGTTCAGCCTCAGACACTTATTGGCTGTGTGACCCTGGGTGAGTCACTTAGCCTGTGTTTGCCTCAGTTTCCTTATCTGTAAAATTGTGATAAAGTAGCCTCTACCTCCTAGGATTGTTGGGAAGATGAAATGAGATTATAAGTGTAAAGTTCTTAGCATAGTGCTTGGCACATAGTAAGCACTATATAAATCTTAGCTGTCATCATCATCATCATCATCATCATCATCATCATCATCATCATCATCATCTTGGATAGTTACATAGGAGCATGCAGAGGTTAAGTGATTTTCCCAGGTTCTCCCAGCCAGTATGGTTCAGAGGTAAAATTTGAGCCTGCATATTTTTAACACCGAAGCTGATTTTCCATATATTATACCATATGTCCCTTTGGTATTATTACACCTCATTTCTTTCCTAAATAGTATCTTTGGGGCTTCCTAACTATTCAGAAGAACACGGGGTGCCACTTCTTCCTGAGAACACCAAACTCCACCCTCCACCGAAAGTCAGGTTTGAATCAAGTGCATAGAGATTATAAAGTCCTGATAAAGGAATTGAAAGTGGTTATGGATAGATAAAAGCAAAGGAGTCAATAAAACATTAAACACACACACACACACACACACACACACACACACACACACACACACACACACTGAAGGATGGTTAGAGGAAAATACGAACAAGAAGGAAAGCTCTGAAACTAACAAGTTGAGTTTATTTTCTACTTAAAAAATAAAATTCATGATAGAGATTCATAGTTTCATTTATAATTCTTGGGTTTTTTGTATGTGGAGCTATTCATATTTGTTGATACTTACCAAGTTTAGAATAACGAAAAGAATTAACAATCAAAACAAAACAAAAATAACGAGAAGGGGAAGGTATACACCATATATACATATATATTATATAGATATATACACACATATACACATACATATACTAATGAGGTCAGTGTTTCCAACAGTGTAGACTTTTGTGTAGTTTCTCTAGTTTTCATGCCCTGCATCTCCTTCTCTACTTCCCAGGACATAGAGTATATCATAGCAAGGTTCCAGCTGTTGTCCATCTAGTTTTGATTTGTTTTATGCTGGGTAATGATGCTATTGTAGTTAATCTTGGGAGAGGCAAGGACCAGTTATGGTCTTGGTGGTGACAAGAAATTAAAATGTGCTCATGGCACAGCCTCTGGAAGAAAACACTGAAATAAAAGACATCATAGTTAAGTTGGCATGTTGACCTCTGAACCATATGAGATAGCTGGGCGACTTTTAAAGGATCTTCTCCTTCCTTCCTACCTGTGTTTCTTAACAGTCTCCATGTTTCCCCACTTTGCATTCTAGATACTTGAACGAGAAACAAAAGGAGACCTGACTTGAGAACAGCTATCCATGGAACTTCCTCAGGGCTTTAAATCTGGTAAGATTTGCTGCACTTGACTGAATTCAAAACTAAGATTGCTGTACTTTCTCTGAGAATATCATGGCTTCTCAGTTGTGTGACCTTGGGAGAATCACTTACTGCCTCTGGGAAATTCTTTAAGTTGGGAGTGGGGGGGCTTCGATTAGGTGACCTCTAAGGTATTTTCTAGCTCTAAATCTATTGTCCTCCGAGGCTATGTTTGAATGTTGAACTTGGGGATAACACTGTCAAATCCACATGGAGGAAGAGCAGTCTAGTGGACAGAGGACTGGCCTTGGAGCCAGAAAAGGACCAAATTCTTCCCTCTTATATTTACCACCTATGTGACCCTAAATCTCAGTTTCCTCTTGAGAAAATGGTGGGGGGTGGAGGATTGGACTCAGTGATCTTTAAAGGTCATTCTGACACTAGATTGATGATCCCATGACCCTAAGATCATTCTAGCTGTGTGACCCTGGGCAAGTCACTTAACAACTCAGTGGTTCTCCATGATTTTTTATGTTATGAGCCCCTTTTGGCAGTCTAGTGAAGCTTATGGACCCCCATCCAGAACCATGTTTTTAAAAACGCAAGACAAAATCCATAGGTTTACAAAAGATGTCAGTTACATTGAAATGCACTCATTAAGACTTTTTTAGGAAAATGAGTTCATGGGCCCCAGGTTAAGAACCTCTGCTTTGAGTTACACAGGAGTTACTTACCAGAGATGACTCTGATGGATGGGATCTGAGATCAAATCCATGGGGGTCATTGCAGGGAGAGTATGTGATCTAAATAAAATAGAGAATCCAAATGAGTGACTTGTATATATGGGGTAATGGGGACCCTGGAGCGACATTTAGGACTTGGCATTTAAGCAGAAGGAATGATCTCATAACTGCCGTTGAGAGTTTAGACTGCTGAGCAGTATTTGGAGAATGTGCCCGAGAATCACAGTGAAGTGATAACAGAAGGTGGGCAAGAGAGTAAAACAGTGATATGGCTCCCATAACCTCTATGGCATATACACTATGTTGTTGACTATGAGGAAATGTATCAGAATCATGGTGTTTGAGAGTTGAAAGGGACTTTGGCAACCATCGAGTCCAACCCATACATGAAAAATTCCTGCTATAATTTATCTGACAAGTGGTCATCCAATTCTTTCCTGAAGATCTCCAGGTAAGGGGAACCTGCCACTTTTTGTGGCATCCATCCATTCTTGGACAACTCTAATAGCTAGGGAGCTCTTCTTGACATTTAGCCTAAATGGACCCTTTGTAGGTTCCACCCATGGCTCCAGGTTTTGTCAGTCAAGTCAACAGGGCAGTTAGATGACATAGTGGATAGAGAGCCTGGTCTAAAGTCAGGAAGACTCATTTAAATGAGTTCGAATCCAGCCTCAGACACTTACTAGCTATGTGTCCTTGGGCAAGTCGCTTAACCCTGTTTGCCTCACTTTCCTCATCTGTAAAATGAGCTGGAGAAGGAAGGGGTGAACCGCTCCAGCATGTCTGCAAGAAAAATGGGGTCGCAAAGAGTCAGGAACAACTGAACAAGTCGGCAAACATTAAGTGCATACTATGTGCTAGATACTATGTTAAGTGCTAGTTTTGAAGAAAGTCAAAAACATGGTCTCTGCCTTCAAAGAATTCACACTCTAATGGGAGAGATAGCATACAAAAAATTAAAAAAAAATTTTTTTTACAAGATATGTACAGTTTAAATAGGAGGTAATATCAAAGATTCTGCCATGCATACCTCCCCACCATGACAGCCCTTCAAATACTTGAAGACAGCTACCATATCCTCCCTGAGTCTTCTCTTCTCCAGTCCAGAAATGCCCTATTCCTTCAACCGATCCTCCTATATCATGGAATTAAGGTCCATCTTGGTTGCTCTCAGATTCTGCCTTGTCCAGTTGTTCTGAATCATGGACATGTGAACTCCTCCTCCCACTTTATTTCTATTTCCAAGGGGGAGTGCCAGGCGGGTCCTGGGTAACTTAGGGCTGTCATCGGCTGTCCTGCCCCTTGAACCATCACTCTTTGCTCTTTAAGCTCTGTAGTCTTTAGATGATTGTTTTCTGGTCAGATTTTCTCTGTCTCCACCCCATCACTACAGCCATTCAACTTAGTCCCAGTCTCCACTTACTTCCCCATGCTGTTTCTAAAATAATAATATTCCCCCAAAGAAAGAAGATCTCATTTCTCATCATGTTTTCCCACCCTAGCCCTCAGAATCCATTCTTTTCATCTTGGGAAATGCATCTGTCTTTGTTTACATGGTAAATGGCGTGGGTTTTGTTAAATCTTCTCTAGAAGGCTACTTTCTTTTTTAATTTTGTCACCCCAGCTTTTTCTAGCTGGCTATTCACTCATTTCCCAGAAGACCTAATATGTTCTCTATTGGGTTGTCCTCATTGGCACTCTTTGGTGGCACTTAACACTTGCATAGTACTTTTCATCTTGAAAGCACTTTCCAGACATTAGCTAATTAATTTTCGCAGCACAGCGTGAGTGGTAGGTAGGGAAGTAATACAAGCATTTGAGCTTCGGTGATAAAAGGTGTGTTATGGGGACAAGAAATTATTTTTATTATTCTTTGGCAGAGGAAGCAGGGGGTGGGGGAATGGTTATATAATTTGCCCAAAATCACAAAGGGAGTTAATATTAGAGTTTGGGATTAAAACATTTCCTGAAAAAGTTTGTGGGGAGATAGTTTCTTGGCCTAACTTTTTAGCCAAGTAAGTGCTGTAAAGGCTTTACTTTTCCACTCTGGTGAACTCCATACTGAAAATTTTTATTGGAAATCATGTCACATGCCTTTCTTTTCTCTTTTATCTTCTTTTCTTCTTGAGTGATAACATGAATGTGCAATGGATGTGGAAATGCTTCAAAAAGGCATTCACATCGGTGAGAGAAAGATGGGAACCTAGAGATCGTACCAAAGGTCATACGTCTTTTGGATTAATCCAACTAAGGCCCTGTTCATGTTGGGCTGATTGAAAACTAGCCAGATCAAGACTTCCTAGCTTGGAACTCATGCTAAGCTGATGTAATAGATAGACTGTTGAACCTGGAGTCTGCAAGACCTCTTTCTCTCCCTCCCTCTTCTTTTCCCTTCCTCCTTTCTTTTCCTTTTTTCCTTCCTTCCTTCCTTCCTTCTTTCCTTCCTTCCTTCCTTCCTTCCTGAAAGGACCTCTAAGGACTAGTGAGAGGCTGGTACTATGGATGTAGACAGGCAAGGAAAGGAAGACACTTACATCCACCCAACATCTGGTAACATCCTATCTTAAGTAATTATTCTTGTTCATTAAGTGCCAATATACTCTTTCTATCGGCAACCTCAAGTGCTATCTACACCCCATTAGTTTGGAACCCTGTTAGAAAGTCCTCATCACCCCACCCTAGTTATATTATTGATGGACAGTGGTCATACTATTAATAGCCATGGCTTGAGAAAATACGTGATGACAAAAAGCTACCATGAACATAGGCATGTTTTCAAAAGGAACTTGTGTTTAATTTGCCACACAAGCATGGGCATGCATTTGAAAAATAGTAACATGTATTTAGGTACAAGATTCAGCATTCAGTCTACTAAAAAGTATGTTGGCTTATCCATTATACCTGAATCAAGTTGCATATTTTGCTGGACCTAAATAAAGATAAAAATGACAAAGCTTGTGAATTCTCAGACTACTTCTAAGCTCCCCATACCTCCTCCCCCTCCACTATCAGAGGTCCATACAGATTCAGAACCAGTGGATCTGTGGATCAGAGTGTAACCTAACTTTGGAAAGCAAGGGCATACACAAACCAAGGAAGAGAGCAGAGGGTCAATGCTTTGGGACATGACTTTCCAGAGCTAGTAAGAATTTTATCTGGCAATATATTTTCTGGTGCCAGTGGGTGTCACTCTGAGTACCTAAGCAGATGGCCTAAGTGAGGGAAGGAGGAGATCTGACATTCAGTTGTTAATTTATTTTATGATGTAGGCTGTTATGTATTATACATGAAGTAAATAAAAGTGAAGAACTAATTATGAAGACGTGCAGTATGTTCAGATTATTCTTAGATTACATATTTAATATTTTGAAGCATTCTCATTAAGGAAAGAACATTTATCATAGTAGCAAACTTTGAGACACAGCACTCCAACTTGATCGGCTGAATTCTACTGATTTTTGTTTTCCTACAGAAATTCTGTAGGAGCTGTATTTCAAATATGAAGGGGGGGGATGTGTGTGTGTGTGTGTGTGTGTGTATTTTGTTTGCTCATATTTTAGACTCATATTTTTGACAACCTATTTCATGCTCCACCACCCACTGCCCCACCAGGTATGGAATTTGGGTCCACATTGGAAGTGTAGATCCAAATTTGTTATCATGAAAACACCATTGTGTCATTTTTAATAGATTGCTTCACGTTAATTCAAGATCTGTAACCTCTTTTGGTCTATTATCTCCGCCACATTTCTTTTGAGAAGAAAGAAAAAATAAGCAAGAGGAACCAGTCAACATAGAATGTGGTTTCAACATTATCTATAGTCTTGGAAAGTATCAGCAAAAAAGCCGAAAGAGTCCATTTTTCAAGCTTGAGTAAATTGTAATCCTAAATACCTTACACATGAATAGGAGAAGGATTAGTGATTGTGTGTGTGTGTGTGTGTATGTGTGTGTAAGCTCTTGGGGCAAGAATAACTACAACGAGGATAATCATTAGCATTTATATAGCATTCTAAGGTTTGGAAATCATTTCCTAAGGACCTTGGAAATCATTCGGTCTATTTTTTCAGATAAAGAAACTGATTCCCAGAGAGGTTAGGTGTTTTGTCCACTGACACATAGGCTAGGCAGAGACTTTGAATTGAAATCAGCTGCTTTTCCCATTGCATTATGTTACCTCTCTTGGTAGAGAAGTCCTAGCAATTAAGAGCCACAGAGGTTAAATGACTTGTATAGGGTCTTTGTACCTAGGGTTATCCGGTGAGATTTCAGTTTTCTAATTCTAAGTGCAAAAATTGGTCTCCTATGCAGAAATTTTTAAAAATATAATTAATGTATTTTTAATTTTCAACATTCACTTCCACAAAGTTTTGAGTTTTGAATTTTCTCCCCCCAACTTATCCTTTCCCTCCCCAAGATGGTGTTCAATTTGATATAGACTCTACTTATACATTCACATTAAACATATTTTCACATTAGTCATGATGTAAAGAAGAATTAGAACTAATGGGAAGAACCATGAGAAAGATGAAGCAAAACAAAACAACAAAAGAAAAGGAGACCAAATAGTCTGCTTCCATCTGCATTCAGACCCCAAAGTTCTTTCTCTGGATGTGAATAGCATTCCCCATCATGAGTCTTTTGGAGATGTCTTAGATACTTGCATTGCTGAGAAGAGCTAAATCTATCAAGGTCAGTCATTGCACAGTGTGGCTATTACTGTGTACAATGCTCTCTGGTTCTGTTCATGTCGCCCAGCATCAATTCATATACAGCTTTCCAGGTTTTTCTGAAGTCCTCCTGCTCATAATTTCTTATAGCACAATAGTATTCCACTACAATCACATATCACAACTTGTTCAGCCATTTCCCCAATTGATGGGCATTCCCTCAGTTTCCAATTCTTGGCCACCACAAAAAGAGCTGCTATAAATATTTTTGTGTACCTGGGTCCTTTTTCCATTTTTATGATCTCTTTGGGATACAGGCCTAGATGTGATATTGCTGGGTCAAAGGATATGCACAATTTTATAACCCTTTGGGCACAGCTCCAAATTGCTCTCTAGAATGGTTGGATCAGTTCACAACTCCACCAACACATCAGTGTTCCAGTTTTCCCACATCTATCCTACATTTATAATTTTCCTGTTTTGTCACGTTAACCAATCTGATAGGTGTGATGTGGTACCTCAGAGTAATTTTTATTTGCATTTCTCTAATCAGTAGCGATTTAGAGTATGTTTTCTGGCTATAGATAGCTTTAATTTCTTCCTCTGAAAACTGTCTGTTCATATCTTTTAACCATTTATCAATCAGGGAATGACTTGTATTCTTATAAATTTGACACAGTTCTCTATACATTTCAGAAATGAGGCCTTTATTGGAGACACTGGTTGTAAAAATTGTTTCCCAGCTTTCTACTTCCTTTCTAATTTTGGTGGCATTGGCATTGTTTGTGCAAAACCTTTTCATTTTAATGTAATCAAAATTATCCATTTTGCATTTCATAATATTCCCTATCTCTTGTTTGGTCATAAATTCTTCCTTTCTCCATAGATATGACAAGAAAACTGTTCATTGCTCTACTAGTTTGCCTATAATATCAGTCTTTATATCTAAATCATGTACCCATTTTGGTTTTATCTTGGTATAGGTTGTAAGATGTTGGTCTGTGCCGAGTTTCTGCCATACTATTTTCCAGTTTTCCTAGCAATTTTTGTTAAATGGTGAGTCCTTATTCCAGATGCTCAAGTCTTTGGATTTATCAAATAGTAGATTACTATAGTCATTGACTGCTCTGTCATGCATACCAATTCCACTGATCCATTTCTTAGCCAATACCAAGTGGTTTTGATGATTGCTGCTTTATAGTACAATTTAAGATCTGGCACAGCTAGGGCACCTTTACTGGCATTTCTTTCCATTAATTCCCTTGATATTCTGGACCTTTGGTTCCTGCAGATGAATCTTGTTATTTTTTCTAACTTTATAAAATAAAGTTTTTGGTAGTTTGATTGAGATGGCAATGAACAAGTAATTTAATTTAGGTAGAATTTTCATTTTTATTATATTAGCTCAACCTACCCATGATCAACTAATATTTTTCCAATTATTTAGATCTGCCTTTGTGTGAGAAGTGTTTTGTAATTTTGTTTATATAGTTCTTGGGTTTGTTTTGACAGGTAGATTCCCAGATATTTTATAAAGTCTACAGTAACTTTAAGTGGAACTTTTCTTTCTATCTCTTGCTTCTGGGATTTATTAGTAAATATCAATGATTTATGTTGATTTATTTTATATTCTGCAACTTTACTAAATAAGTTTATTATCTTAAGTAATTTTTTTACTTGATTCTCTAGGATTTGCTAAGTATACCATCATATCGTCTGCAAAGAGTAATAACTCTGTTTCTTCTTTGCCAATTCTAATTCTTCAATTTCTTTTTCTTCTCTTATTGCTAAAGCTAACATTTCCAGTATGCTATTCAATAACAGTGGTGATAACAGACACCCTTGTTTCACCCTTGATCTTATTGGAAATGCTTCTAGCTTATCCCCATTACATATAATGCTTGTTGATGGTTTTAGTTAGATGCTACCTCTCATTTTAAGGAATACTTCATTTATTCCCATGCTCTCTGGTGTTTTTAATAGGAATGGGTGTTATATTTTGTCACATGTTGTTTCAGCATCTATTGAGATAATCATATGATTTCCGTTAGTTTTGTGGTTGGTATGGTCAATTATCCAAATAGTTTTCCTAATATTGAACCAGCCCGGAATTCCTGGTATAAATCCTACCTGGTCACAGAGTATTATCCTTGAGATAAGTTGCTGCAATCTCTTTGCTAATATTTTGTTTTAAAATTTTTACATCGATATTCATTAAGGAAATTGGTCTGTAATTTTCTTTCTCTGCTTTGGCTCTTCCCAGTTTAGGTATCAGCACCATATTTGTATCATAAGAATTTGGTAGGACTCCTTCATCTATTTTCTCAAATAGTTTATATAATATTCTAATTAATTGTTCTTTAAATGTTTGATAGAATTCACTTGTAAATCCATCTGACCCTGGAGATTTTTTCTCCTTAGGGGATTCACTGATGGCTTGTTCAATTTCTTTTTCTGAAATAGAGTTATTTAAGTATTTTATTTTCTCTTCTGTCAATCTGGGCAATTTATAGTTTTGCAAATATTCATCCATTTCACTAAGATTGTCAAATTTATTGGCATACAACTAGGCAAAGTAGCTCCTAATTATTGTTTTGATTTCCTCTTCATTGGTGGTGAATTCACCCTTTTCATTTTTGATGCTGGTAATTTGGTTTTCTTCTTTCTTTTTTTAAATCAAATTAATGAAAGGTTTATGTATTTTATTGGTTTTTTTCCATAAAACCAGCTCTTAGCTTTACTTATTAGTTCAATAGTTTCTTTACTTTCAATTTTATTAATCTCTTCTTTGGTATTCAGAATTTCTAATTTGTTATTTAATTGGGGATTTTAAATTTCATTTTCTAGTTTTTTTTTAGTTGCATGTCCAATTCATTAAGCTCTTCTTTCTCTATTTTATTGATGTAAGAACTACTTTAACTGTATCCCAGTTGGCATGTTGTCTCCTTATTGTCATTCTCTTGAATGAAGTTATTGTTTCTATGATTTGTTGTTTGACTGATTCATTCTTTTTTTTAAATTTATTTTTAATATGTTTGGTTTTCAGCATTGATTTTCACAGGTGTTTGAATTACAAATTTTCTCCCCATTTCCTCCCCCCCCCCCAACTCCAAGA
>JAQQSZ010010569.1:0-12480 GCA_028646595.1 Phalanger gymnotis
AAAATGTATAAATTAATTCAATGCCTAGTTATACCTGGAAGTTATATGGGACTCCATGCCTTCTTGGGGAAGGAGGGAAGAAAATCTGGAACCCAAATTTATGTAGAACTGTTTGTTGCAATCTAAAAATTAAAAAAAAAATTAAAAAAAATTAAAAAAATAAAAGTATAGTGTCCAGAAGGAAGGAATTGTTAAACTCCTTCATCAGAACCAGGAGGTCCTACCATATATGGTGTGCCGTATTTTAGAAGTGATAAGAAAATCTGGACCAAGTATAAAAAAATTTGATATTTGTGAGACTAGGAATTATGCTACATAAAAATAATTTGAAAGTAGTTATGGTGTCAAGCCTACATAAAAAAAGGCTGATGGGTAACATGAAAGTAGTCTTCAAGTTTTGTAAAATGGTTATATAGAAGAGGGATTGTACTAGTTTTGCTTGGGTTTGGAGGGTGGAAGTAGAAGTAATATGTGAAAATTACTAAAAAGTTTCCTTATCATTTGGAAAAATGGATGGTATAATTAGTGCTGTCCAGAAATGGAATGGCTTGCCATTGACAAAAGGTAGGGTTGGTGTAGAGGGAGAGCATTTTTGAACCAAATTAAAGGATCACTTACTGCGTCATGTGATTGGGTTAAGGCTTATATTAGATGATGTTTGGGATAATTTTACAACTCTAAGGCTGATGAAACCAGGCAACTCCTCTTAGCATCATGCCTAGAGAATGAAAGAAACACTTAACTGAAATTGTATTCTCACCAGAAAAAAAAAAACGAATATGAAGCATTAATGTTAAGACACTAATACAACATCTTGGTTTCCCCAATAATAGTTTTTGTTTATTTTGTGAAATATTTTCTGATTTTCGCTTATATTCCAGATAATTTAAGGTTTTGGGAACTATGGATCAGTTAATATGATTGTACTAATCTCAACAAGCACAGCTTGGGGCAAGTTATAATTCATTTATTTTGAAGAAAACTTTACAGCATTCACATTTCATATAGGATTTTATACAATAAAGTGATATTAAAATTAAATTTCATTTTCTTTTTTCAACTATAAATGAATATATGTTACTATGGGAAAATGATAATAGACAAGTTAAGCTTCTAAATGTGTACATCTTTCATGGATTCTAGTATATAAAGTCATTTAGTAAACATTAAGCAGAATTCCAAATATAGTTAATTTTATTTTAAAAAATGTTTTAGGAAAATTTATGATGAAGTTGACTGAACACATGAATATTTTTCATTTTAGTTAAATAGCATAATGCAATTTTTGGTTTTGATAAACAACTTAATAATTCTCTATGTTAAAGTGTATGCACATATATTTAGTGTATGTATGTATATATATGTATATATATGTAGAAATGTGTGTTTATGTGTGTATCCTTCAAACATGGAGGCAATATACAAAATATTTTCATTAAAGCTAATATTCTCCTGTTATGTTGTTTACAGTAGCTGGCAGTACATAATGCTACATTCATTGATTTCAATTTTAAATGACTATCAAGATTAATTATTTCTCAAGTTGCCTGTATAAATATTTACATGGTAGCCAATAAGTTTTGATATCCATCTCAGCAAAATCAATATTTATTTATAAATTATGCAATAATTTTAAAAGGCCCTGATAAAACCACCACTTCTCTCAAGATACATTGTTTCCAATCTTATTTTTATAAACATTGGCTAGAAAATAATATACAAATAGTAGATTACCAACATTCAGGTAAACCAATGAGTGATTTTCTTCCTGGCTATTCACCTTGAGTATATTTTTACTGAATTTTTCTATTTATTTCTATACACATCTTCAGCTACAAAGAGAGAAGGTATTTTCCAGAGTAGCTGAAGTATGTATCAAATATAATTGCTCCCAAAATTTTATAGGAGTATTTATAGAAAGGTAGAAGGAAAGATCTTTGGATTCTGTATATTAATATATGGATTTATTATTAATCCTTGAGGAGAATTGGATTGGTAGTTCTGAAGTTATGACTGAGTAGAATTTAAGTTACTTTACAATAATAATGGTTGTTGTTTTTGACTTTTTGCATGCGGTACTTTGTACAGTGCTGTGAGCATAAAAGGAATTTCATGTTTGTCAGATTAGAGTGGATTCGATTAGATGCCAATTCCAAAGGTTATCATGAACTTTAATGACTGGAAACTTTGACTATTCAAATATCCACTGGACTTCTATAAAGGCAATCAGTGAATGGGAAGATCTTCCCCGCCCATTTGAGAGGGACTCTCAGGGTCCTGGGGGTAGTGGCTAGGACTGGAGCCAATGGTAGGCACCTGAGTTCTGGTCCACATGATGACATGAAGCCTGTGGTGGGAGGAGCTTGCTGAAGGGGAGGAGCTTGCTGAACATTTGGAGCAGAGCTAAGTGGCAGTTGGTCAGAGCAGTTAAGAACTGAAGGAGAGAGGAAGCAGTCAGGTAGCTGGAACACAGCTTGGAGATTGCAGCAGAAGTGGCAGCAATGGCAGCAGGCACTACAAAAAAGCAGGACTGACCCTCGTGGAGACCAGAGAGCGCTGAGCAGGGGCTTGAGGCTAGTGGGTGGTCTTCTTGCTGGAGGGCCCTGGAATTGGGTGGGGAAGCACCAATATGGGTTGCCTTGCTGCCATAATGTTTTTCTGTAGACTTCTGGTCACTATTGTGAGATGGGCATACTGGTTTTGGAAGGTTCTTGCCAGGATGTCAAATTGGGGACACTGGTCCATGGGTCTACTCCTTTTGAGTTTCAAGAAATGTTTTAACTCCTCTGCCTTCTACTTAGAGAATTCCTCGTATCCTGTGATTCTGGACCATTCAAGCATATTCATGGTTATCTTTGAAGTCATGAATTCTGCCTTACTGATATAGTTTGCTTTTCCTTTTCCAAAAATGGAGAAGTAATAATTTTAATACTTTCCTCAATGATAATTCTGTTGTTTAAATGATGGATGAAGGTATTCTGTGCCTGATTGTGACCAATAAAGAAAAATGGCTTACTAAATAAGAATTTTCTGCAACTTTGGGCATAAATAACTCCGTCTTCTTAGAGTCCATGATAGAAAAGAGAAAAGAAGGATATAGTAACAAGTATATATTTCTTTTTGAGAGAGATGCTATTAAGGAGTTATTAGAAAGTATACATAAAATAGTATGGCCTAGATGTTTGAAGGGGGTGGTGCATGAGTGATGTGATACTTTCAGGAAAAAAAATTATAATGGCAGAAATTCATTTATGTTGAATTTAAATTGACTTAATTACATTGAAAAAAGAAGTTGTGTATGTAATTACACTAAAAATATAACCAAAGATATATATGGTCCGAAAATTTGGAGCAAGAGTCCACTAGATAACCCCTATGCTCCATTGTTTCCCACAAGATATGAAGACATGATCAAGAAGGCCAAGAGCACATTAGAGATGCCTGTGGTATATATGGGAGAAATGATGAAGAGGTAGCAAAAGAATGGATAGGCTGCAATCATAGCAATGTGCATAAGAATTTGGAAGGACCTGAGGCCATTTGGTGCAACCCTCTCACAATTAATTACAATAGCTAAGATTTAAGTAGTACTTTGAAGTTTGTAAAACCTTTGTATATGCTATTGCATTTGATCCCACAATAAACAAACAAAAAGGCCAAAACAACCCTCCCCCCCAAAATAAGGAAGGTGCTATTATTACTCTCATTTTACAAATGTAAAATCTGAGGCTGAAAGAGGTGATGTGACTAGCTTGAATCTCAAAGCCAGCAATTGCCTGAGACAGAATTTGAACTCAAATGCTGGACTTCAAGTAAAGTACTCTCCCTCTGAGCCAATTAGGTGGCACTGTGAATAGAGTGCTGGGCCTGGAATAAGGTGAACTAATCTTCCTAAATTCAAATCTGATTTCAGACACTTCCTGCCTGTGTGACCCTGGGCAAGTCATTTAACACCGTTTACTTCAGTTTCCTCATCTGTAAAATGAGCTGGAGAAGGAAAAGGTAGATAGTAGTGTCTTTGCCAAAATACACACACACACACACACACACACACACACACACACACACACACACAAACACACCCTAATAGGGTCACAAGGAGTCAGATGATTGTAAACAACTGATTAAATAATCTCCCCACATACCACCTATCTGCTGCAAATGAAGAAAAAGAAGCTCAGGGAAGTTGTATGTCTTACTGAACATCCTGGGGTACTATCAGAGGTAAGATATAAACCCAAGTTCCCTGCATCTAAAGTTTGTGCTCATTCTACCATATCACACATTTTCCCAATTATAATATTAGGAATACCAACAAGGATGACGACGAATGCCTCTTCACAATGGATAGAGTGCTGTACTTGGAGTTAGGACATGGGTTTTCAAATACCACCTCAGAAACTTACCAGTAGTGTAATCCTAGAAAAGCCACTTGACCTTTCTGCTTCAGGGCCCTCTTCTATAAAGAAGGAATAATAATAGAATCCAACTCTCAAGACCATTGTGAGTATAAAATAAGACATTATTTCTAAAGTACTGTAATCTTTCAAGTATTACATGTATACATGTTTAATATTATTGATATTATTTTGACTTACCATTCAATTATTATATATTATCATATCATTATTATTTTAATTAAAATGAAGTAAAGGACCACATGATCATAGATTTAAAGATGGAAGGAACTTTATGGATGTCTCCTCACTTTCAACTTGATTGATATTCAATCTTTTTTTATGTAGACACAACCTTGATCTTACATGTTTAGATTACTTCTCAGTTGGTTGTATATCTACACATTTATCTCCTTTTTAAAAGAGTTTATAAATTGTCTGTTCCCTGAATGTTATATCAACAACTTGGCAATGTATAACAAAAATCTTTTTTATAAAGATTTTATTCCATTAATATCAGGAAATAAGGACATGAATAAAATTTCAGAAAACTTAGATATGCTCTTTCTCTGGTGACTAATGAATAGTAATAGAAAGGAGCATATATCATTCTTAGCTGAGCATGATATTAGATGAAGTAGAAATTTTACTTAATAAGCAGAAAATTTAAATGAATTGCTCACATAGGTAGCCAGCAGAAGTGAATAATGTCAGGAAATTTAAATAGTGGAACATACTGAAGCTTGAGAGGAAGTCTAAGAAAAAATAAAATGAGGTTTTGAGCTATATGCAGGTCAAAAGGAAAATCAAAGAAGACCTCTGTTTTGAGTTAATTGGATAATGATAAAAGTAATAAAATTAAAATCTGCTGGTAAACTCAAAGCAATGAATTTTCATCTATAAAAATAGGACCAAATCCTTATAAGAATGGTTTATGCACATCATATCTCTCCTTAATGAAAATATTTGACAGGAACAGCTATTCACATATTACAAGATCTTTTCAAAAACACACATTGTTTTAGTTGCACAACTGAGAGCTGTACTAAATATAAAATGAAAGCTGTGGATTGTTTTCTTTTCTTTTTTTTTTAATTTTGGAGAACTGGCAGGTTGAATGTGACCCAAATATCAATGTTAACAAATATGGTAGAAATGAGGAGTATAATATGTTATGAATTATGACTTTTACACAAGACATAGCAAAAATATGCCATTAAGTATATATATAAATATGCACATATATGCATATGTATGTATGTGCATGTATGTGTATATCTGTATATGTGTATGTGTATGTATATGTGTTTGTATAAATACATATTATGTATATGCATAATATAAAACATTTGTTTTGTAACAAGAATAATTGATAACACAAAATATCAATTTTTCATTTGTATCCTAAAAACATTAAAAGAAACACAGGGACCAGAAAAGATTACAATTAGGAAGAAGCGTTTCAGTGCAGCTCTTCCTCAAAGCAACTCCAGCAGAGATCAAGGAAAAGCACTAGACAGAGTTAGGATTGGGAAGTCTCAGGAGAAATCACAATAAGTCTTTTTTTCTAGTTTGTTAGACAATTTGAACACTGGAAAGGGGAATAATCCAGGAAAATACACACAGAAGTTTCCAGGACAACAACTGCACTGGGGCCTGCAATGCTGTGTAACAGGAGAAAGAATAGGATTCAACATCAAGGAATAGGCCTGCATGTGTGTATTCTACAGACAGCAGAAGTAGAGTTAGCCAACTGGAATGGGGGCTAAGTCAAAGTGAAAAGGCAGTTTTAGATCACATAAGGTATCCTCTGCTTGTATCAACATATATGAGAGAAAAAAAGAAAAGAAAGCAAAGGTTTGACAAAATGCCTCACTTTCTGTAAAAAAAAAGTTATGTAACCTGGGAATAGATGTACATTTTCCTTATCATGGTCAACAGTATATGAACACGTGTATATCTATATCTAACCTATATCTATGTGGAATTAGGTATATCTATGACTATATCTATATCTAGACATATCAAGTCAAGAGCCAGCAGTATATCCAATGAGGATAAACCAGGGCTCTTTCTAATTAGAGCAGGGAGCAGAAGGATATCCATTGACACCACTACCATTTGATAGAGTGCTAGAATTCTAGTTACACCAATAAGACAAGAATAACAAGAGGAATTCAAAGAATAAGCATTCTCAGAGCAGAAATGAAATTCTTGCTTTTTGCAAATGACATGGTAATTTACTTATACAATCCTAGAGAGTTAAATTAAAACAGGAACTTCAAAAACTTGCAAGACTTAGAATAAATCATCAATTATTACTACTCAAATTCATAAGAGAGAAAAAAATAAATGCGTGGTAACTGAAGCAAATTATATTTTATTTAAAAAAAGTCCACTTTCATAGAACATTTCATGATTTGCAAATATTTTCCTTACAAATATACTGTGAATGCAAATAAGCCAATTATTACTATAAATCTTCTCTTGCTATAGTTAAGGAAACTGAGTCAAATGCCTTGACTAACATGTATCTGAAAAGTATCAAAGTCAAAACTTAAACATAGGTCTTCTGATAAGGCACAAGTTCTTTCTACTAAATGATACTGTCGTTCTGAGATTCTTTCTTGTTTTGTACTTTTAAGAAGCAAGTTAAAGTTATGTAAGAGCTAATGTAGATAGAAACCTGACCTATGAGTCAGGAAGATTTGGATTCAAATCCCATTTCTGACACAGGGTCACAGGTTTAGAGCTATATGGGAAATGAGAGAATATCTTGTCCATCCCTTACATCTTTTGTATGAGGAGACTTAGACCGAAATAGGTTAAATGATTTTCCTAAGACCTCACAGGTTTATAAGTAACAGAGATTTTGAATCTCAGTATTCTTGACTTTCAGTACAACCCTCTTTCCATTGCACCATGCTAGATCTGTACATAGTGGCTGTGTGACAGTGGGAAAGTTATTCAACATCTCAGCACATCACTCAAAGAAACATCGAATACTATAAAATACAGAACTGGTGCTGACATGCATTGGTAGGTGGGATTTCCTGAATGAAAGTTTCTTATAGTAGTGAAATCAAAGGTCTGATTCCTATTGCCTTCCTCTCTCCCATACATACACAACACTGACATATACTATATTATATTTTCTTAAAAGCTTTGTATAATAGAACACTTAGTAAATAATATTGGCTTTTATATTCCATTTAGATCTTAGCTAGTAAGATCTTAAAACATTTTTAAAAAAAAACAGTATTTTAATATGAAAAACTCATTGAAAAAAGGTATAAATCCAGGAAATAGTGATTAAACTAGTATGACTAGGGAATGAATACTATTTACATATATTAATGATAACTAAAAGTATACTGACACTGAAATGGCTTTATGCTCCTATGGAACTTCAGTGAGTCTAAAAGAAACATATTCTCCGCAACACATTTGCCTAGTGCTTTTTATCTTTCACCTTTCACCCTTTCACCTTTTGTGTGTATGTGTGTATACGTGTGTATGTATGTGTGTATATGTGTGTATATATGTGTAAATGTATAAATATATATACACATATACACATATATGTGTATATGTATGTATATAAATATATATTATGTGTGTATATGTCTATGAATGTATTAAGAATGATAAACATAAATGTTAGAACAATTGTATGGCAGTTGTTCTTGAAAATAAAACAATGCTTTTTTTTCTTACCTCCATTTCTTTTTCTCAATCCTACCACACCACAGAAAGGTAGGAAAGAAGAATTTTTTGCTTGCAGTTAAAAATTCAGAGCCAGTGTACAAACGCTGACACTGCTATTTCTTGAAGGATTTTAACTTATTTCCATGAAAAATACAATATGGGTAAAAGTGCAGTCAGTATTTAAAGTATTAGTCAATTTAAACCTTATCAAAAGGAAAGAGTAAACATAATACTTTGGCACAACAAATGTTGGCAAGAATTCTTTCCTATTTCTTTCCCTTGTTTCCTTGATAACTAAATTTGGACATTTTAACAAAGCACTATATTATTCTCTTCTGGTTCAAAAAAGTTTGAACATCTGAAGCAGTTAAGAAAGGATTTTAGCTCTTAGAGAGATATTATAGACCGTCTTCTTTAGAGGAAGCTGCTGGCACAGTGGAGCACAGGGGCTACACTAAAGAAATCCTGAGTTCAAATCCAGACAAAGATAATAGTGGTGTGACTATGGACAAGTCATTTAACCTACTTCAATTTCTTCATCTGTAAAGTGAGGATCCACTTTACAGCAGCTACCTCTCTGGTGCTTGTCATTGGGGTCAAATGAGCTGAAAATTATAAAGGACTTAGGACATGTATATGGAATATAATATGTGCAATATAAATGTTTATTCTCATCATCATCATCATCATTTATTTATTCATCTAACTTTCATCCATTCATTTATTTAGCTTTTTGTTCATTTGTTCATTCATCCATTTATTTATTTACTTTTGTGGGTTCATTCATTTATTTGTTTGCCAAATTATTTCCTCTTCTAGATCTCTGACAGTTCAGTTAACTAAGTAGTTAACCTAGCTAATGAACATAAATTATTAGAGGCTTCTATTTTATTTTACTTCATTTTTAGATTTCATTTGATTTTTGGCTCTTGTGAAATAAACACGATTTGTAAAATGATTTACGCTTTTCGTGTAGGCATTTCAGGGTCTTTCCAAAATTATAACTGCTATTTTCTTTAGCCATCAAAAAGGTGGCATAATTATTCAGCACAGTGATCTTACTACAATTTCTTTTGTATCATGTAGCTCCATAGTGTTACTGTCATGCTAAGAGATGCTTTATGTCCTATGTCTGTTGTAAATTCACGGTTTTCAAGTATACCTCTGGGGAAAGTAGAACCAAGGACCACTTCAAACAAGGCAAACCCTGTTATGAGTGATCCATTTGCATATTCCCAGTGGGGCATTAGCTTAATAAAATTTGTTTTGACTTCCAGTTGTGGATCTGTTTTTACTGGTCCCTAAGGTGGTTCAGAATGAGAGTACGTACCAAGTACTTACCTCAGCAGGAGTGAGAAGGTAGATAAAGTGCATTAAAAATGGTTTAGTCACACTTCTTATGAGGTGCTAGATAGCATATCAAGTGGACCAAAGATAATTATAATGTTAAAAGGTAATTGTAACTAGGTAGATATTCCTTCAATGGACATTCTAGTAAAAATCATCATAAAGATTTCACAAGATGTCATTGCTATGGATGTTTTCACCATGCTTTAATTCTGTTAAGTTCTATGAATACTGTCCTTGAAAAATGAGATAAATCTTTACAGCATTTTATTAAGTTAGACAATAGATAATGGTAATTAAGCTCATAGAAAACATTCTTTTTATATGTGTGTATATATATATACATATATATATATATAAAAAACTTAAAACAAAGAAATTGATTAATTGTAAGGAATATATGTGAATCACTTATCAGGGTTATATGAAAAACATATGTTTAAAATGTGCAAACAATAAGAAAATAAGTACAAATTAAGACCTCGAATAATGAAATGAATGATTCCATACTTCAGAGTTTTTTGTATTCTTCCTTGAAAATGAATGTCAGTGAAAAGCAATGACAACAGAGAAGCTGCTTAGTTGGAAGAGGAAGGAGAAAGGGAGGGAGAGAAGGAGGGAGAGAGACACAGATGGAGACAGATGTGAGAGAGAGAGAGGGAGAGAGAGAGAGAGAGAGAGAGAGAGAGAGAGAGAGAGAGAGAGAGAGAGAGAAAGGTCCTTGGATGAAACAATATTACTTAGGTTGTATTTACTTATCAATATGAAGAAGTCGCCATACTTAGATGAGCTTAAGACCTACAATTATAGAAATAAGCTGATCTGACTATCTGGTGGGTTCTTACAAAACATGTAGACCGCTATCCAAATCAAAGCCTTTGAGAAATTGTAATAATTCTTTTCCTGTCTTGAAAAATGCCTTACTTATATGTTATCCAGATGGAAGTTATATATTTTCTATGATGATGCATGAATAGAAGACAAGCTTCTTGATGTTATGGAGTTCTGTAATTTTTACCTTTGTAGTCACAATACCAAACAAAGGGACTTTTGAGTAGTAGGTGCTTATACTTATTGAACTAAATTGAATTGGTGATTACGAAATAGTTAGTATGTGCCAGGCCCTGAAATAAACACTGCAGATACAAAGACAAGCATGGCTCCTGTTCTCAAGGAACTTATACTCTACCGGCAAAGACAAATTGCAAACAACTCTATAAATACACCATATAGACAGAATAAATGGGAGATAATCTCAGAGGGAAGGCATTAAGAGTGGGGGAAACTGGCAAAAACATTCTGCATTAATTAGGACTTGGCAAAGTGATGAAGAAATCCAGGAGGTACACACAAGGAGGAAGAGCTTTCTAGCCAATGAAAAAGCACAGAGTTGGGAAATGGAGAGCCAAGTGAGAGGGAAAATAAGAAGTCCAGTGTTATTGGGTCATGGTGTGAATCTCAGTGAGTAAGGTATAAAAAGATGTGAAAAGTAGGAAGGGGCCACAATTTATAGAACTTTAAAAGTCAATCAAAGGATTTTGTATTTAATCCTGAACTGGAGTATATTGTATAGGAAAATGATATGGGCATGCTTGCACTTTCTAAAAATCTCTTTAGTAGCTAAATGGTGGCTAGACTAGATTGAGGGGAGATGAGGCACAGAGACAAATCAACAGGCTATGGCAATAATCTAGGTGTGAGGAGATGCGGGTCTGCATTGTATTTGTAGCAGTGTCAGAGGAGAGAAGGGGGCATATATGAGAAATGTTGTGAAGAGATAAGATCTGGCAAAAGAGTGAATAGAAGTATGGGTGTTTGAGATTAAAAGACATAAGCTCCAATTTGGGACTGAATTCTGTTTTTAAGGTTCACATCTGCTTACCAAAGAAGAAAAAAATAAAGAGCAGGCTCAGTTCAGTATAAATAACATTTTGTCAGAATCAGAGACAAAGGCAAGTTCTTTATGTTCAAAAAACATTTTACAATGTCTGCAGTTTGGCTCCAACTATTCTAAAGATTCCCTCAGCATCCTCATGGTTGCCAAACTTTTCCATAAAAGATAAGAGAAGGATTTTTCCTACATTTTGTCATAATGGCTTTCTAGTTTTACTATGTATGGGAAGAACCCTCAAGAGTTCATGGAATATCATATATCTCTCATTCTGTTTATCACAAAATATATTTCTTATTTTGTTTAAAATGGCTATCTTTAGAAGCATGGTAGTATGGCTTTTTAAATATCACCAGTAAAAAGCATAACACATAGCATATGCATTTTAAAATAAAAAATAGTCATTTTGAAAAATCACAAAGAGATTTGATGCTAAAAGAACTGATATGCATGACAATACACTAGAAACAATTACTTGGCCCTGGCAGGGCAGAAGAAAAGAAAACCAGGGATTTAGTTAGTTCTTCCATTGACTAAATGTATGACCTTGTGTAAGGCATATAACTTCCTTATGCCTTATTTTCCTGATCTGTAAAGTGAGAGGTGACCCTTAAGCTACCTATTATCTCTAAAATTTTATGATTGTGTTACACTGATTCTTTTTTTAAAGTCCAAATCATATATCTATTCAACCGAGGGATGAAAAAATGCAAGCTATAATACTGCTATCAATTCAATAATCATTTATTTAGAGCCAAACCCTGAATGTATAGTAGAGGATGTTGGAAGAAGAAGAGGAAGAGGAGGAGGAACAAGTCTTTATTAACCACCTACTATGTGTCAAGAACTGTCCAAAGCACTTTACAAATTTTATCTAAATTGATTTTCAGAACAACACTGTGAGGTAGGTAATTTTATTATTCCCCATTTATAGTTGAAGAAACTGAAGCAGACTGAGGTTAAGTAACTTTCTACAGGTCACATAATTTAGTAAATATCTGAGGTGAGATTTGAACTAAGGTCTTCTTGACTCCATGCGAGTACCCTATCCATTACGTCACATAGGTAGCTATTAAATGACTATATGACATAGTCCTTGCTCTAAATGAACTTTAATCAATTACATGGATGACAGAA
>JAQQSZ010010570.1:0-12479 GCA_028646595.1 Phalanger gymnotis
CCCCCTCTCCAAAGTCTTAGTACAATTTTAAGCTATTAAAGAAAAGATACTTTTAAATTAAATAATGCCATAAACATCTATATATAGTGTATGGATTATTCAATCTAAAAAAGATAATGCTTTCTTATTTATATCCTAAGAATTTAATGAGATGGTTGGTGCATATATGGATTCACAGATCCATGAAATTGACTTCCTTCCTGGACCTCTAGGGGTCTGGGGCCTACAAATGGTGAACCACTATACTAGAGGCTTGATACATTTCTTTTAAACAGCATCTGCCTGTATTTCTGACAAATGGATTTCTGTACCTTCACTTATACCAATTGGAACAAAAAATTGATCAGTGAAAAACTTGAAATGAAAGCATTTTCTGGCACTCTTTATCGTTCTCACCTTGACCCAAGATCATGTTTGGTTTTCATTATTGGTTCGTTAGGTATTTAACATCGTCATTTCAACTCTACGTCAAGTAAAGTTACCTAGAAGTAGAAATACTCTTACCATGAAAGCTGTTTAAGGTAGCACCAAACCAAACATCTAGTCAATTTAGTGAAACAAATCAGTCATTCTAACTCCACAGCAAGCACAGATTTCTTAGGTATGTTTGCTAATAAAAACCCTGAAGTCAGGTTATTTGGACACAACTCGTGAAGAGCACAAACTAACAATGTGACAAGATGAGAAAATAGAAAGACAGATTGGAAAAAAGAAGACGTTCTTGTTAGAGGAAGGAAATTGACAATTCAAATTCATTCAAACTACCAGTCAAAGCAGTGAAACAAATGAACGTTGTCTAGGGACAAGATAGAGGCTCAGTTAGATGTGGCCAGTCCATTAGCAAATTGAGAAGGGATCACAGATTTAGAGCAGGGAAGGATCATAGAGAACGTTCTCTCATTTTGCACAGATGGAAACTAAGTGAGATAAAGCAAGTTGTTCAAGTTCACACAGTTGGAGAGTCATTAATGCTATGCTAGGCTGCATTCAGAATAATATTTTCCCTGCTCAGAGCCCTTTTGGAGTGTTGTAATCAGTTCTGGGTAGCCATTTTGGCAAGGTCTTAGACCACTGAGAAATCAGATTGGTGAAAGGAATGGAGGCCATGTCATATGGAGACTAGTTGAAGGAATCAGGAATGTTTAGCCTGAGATTTTTTTGGGGAGGGGGGGTAGGGTTTGAGGAAAGTGGAAGATTGATAGCTGTCATTAAGAAATTGAAGACCTTCATGTAGAAGAGGGATTAGCCTTGTTCTGCTTGGTGCATTTCAAAAGGCATAACTAGGAAGATGTGAAGAGGAAGATTTAGGTCTAATATGAGGAAGAACTTGCTAACAATTGCAGAGGGTCTTAATTTGGGATCCATGAACTCTTAAAAAATATTTTTAATTACTGCATTTCAATAGAATTGATTTCTTTTGTAATCCTATGAATTTTGTTTGATTCATTTAATAACATTATTCTGTGAAGGGATCCATAAGTTTCACCAGACTACCAAAGGGGTCGCTGACACTCAAAAAAGTTTGATTCCTGTATCAGAGCTTCCCCAAAAGTGAGATGGGCTGCCATGGGAGGGAATGTATTTTCCTCCCTAGAAGTCTCAAAGCAGAGACTGGATACATAGGGTATTCTTGGGAAAGAATAAGCTGACCTGGCCCTGGCTACTAAAGGGGTTTCATCTGCTAATCAAAACAGAATCAGCTGGAAAGAGGAAGATCCAGGCCATGAATCTACCTTTTGTGATTTAGTCTGAGGCACAAAACCTTCAGTGGAGTTTCCCCACAATTTCACATTTCAATCAGACCAATTGGGTGGAAAATCACCCAGTCTGGCAAGATTGCTAAAGGGAATGGGCCCATGCTCCATATGCTCCTCAGTCATTAACATCATTTGGCTCTGATCGTACAAGAGGAATAGCAGGTTTTATTACCTGGGGTGCATTTGCTGACCCTGCAAATGCAAGGTGTGATCAGATTGCTTCCTCACTAGAAAATTACTCCCAGGTAGAAAATAAGGTGGCTCAAATGGAAACATCTAGACATGTGTTAAGTAAGAAAATCTTAAGGCCATCTCTATGATGAAGCAATTTAAACTTTAAGAAAATGGTAAGAGTCCTACCCCTAAAAGGAAAAGTAAAAACAAAAGTCTTTCTTTAAATAAAAATGGTATTGATGATGTTAAGAAAAAGAAAGGTGCCACATACACCAAAATATTTATAGCACCACTTTTTTTTGGTAGCAAACTAGAAACAAAATATATGCTTCTCAATTGGAAAACATCTAAGTGGCATGGTACATGAATGTTATAGAATATTACTCTGCTTGAAGAAACAACAAATGTGATGAATACAGAGAAGCATGGAAAGACCTATATAAACTGATGCAAAGTGATGTACTGAGAACCAAATGACTAAAACAGTGTAAATGGAAAGATCTACAACCACAAAACAATAGAAAATAAATGTTGCAAAATTAGAAAGAATAAGCTTGTTCCCAAGGGAGAAATATGAGAAGACACTTCCCTGCCTCCATCCTACTCCTGTACAGAAGTAGTGGGGACAGGTACATGGATATGGAACATTGCATGTTGATCAGTTTTGCTGATCTTTTTCTCTCTTATTCTTTTTTTTTTAAATATAACAAAGGCTCGGGGAGGGAGAAAGGGCAAGGTTACAGATGGAAATCTGGGTAATATAAAAATATTACTGGGATATATTTTAAAGTGTTATTGGCATCTTTTGTTTACATATCATCTTCCTTTCTTAGTATGTCTCTCCCTCTTCCCCTACTCTTAGTCATCTCTGGTAACAAAAAATAAAAATGGAAGAAAAATAATTTAGCAAAACTAATTTATGTATCACCAATGCAATTTTGACAGTATATGAACATATATAGTATGTTCTGCATTTTATACCTGTAGAGCCCTCATCCCTTCAGAAAATGGAGAGGAGGAATATTTTCTCATCCGTTTCCTGAGTACCAAATTTGATCATTATAATTATACAGAAAAGTCAAGGCATTTGAAGTAGATTTCCAAAAAGACCAAAATCCTGTTTTCATAATTTTAGATACCTTAATATTCAAAACTATTGAAGGCTAAGTTAGTCTTTCAGAAGGTGTGTGAATTTAGAGTTGGAAGAGACCTCTGTTAGAGGCCATCTAGTACAACTCCCTCATTTTACAGATGAGGAAATAGGACCCCTGGGAGGTTGTGACTTGCCCAAGGTCACGTAACTAGCAAACATCAGAGGTAGGATTTGAACCCATGTGCTCCAGTTCCAGAGTTAATGTTCTTTTGCCTAATGCCTTCAAGACTGTTAGGGATAGAAGGAACCTTAGGACTCATTTCTTCTAATTGCCTCCTTATTAGAGATGAGGAATCTGTGTCCTAGAGAGACCATCTATATTATTTCCCAAAGGGCACAAATTTAGTAGAGAAGCCAGGAGTGAGAGTCAAATTCTTTTCTAGTATACCACCCATGGGAAGCCTAGAACATCAGAAATCAGCAATAATGGTTCCCATTTATAAAACCAGTATGCTACTTCCATTGTGGCTAGAGTATGTGACTTATGTAATTGTGAAGTGTCCACGTGGCATAGTGAATGGAATACTGGGACTCCATGTCAAGAAGAGCTGTGCTTGAATCCTTCCCTAGTAATTTACTAGCCATGTGTCCCTTGGCAAATTGTTTAACCTCTCTTAACCTCTTTACTCATCTATGAAATGGGGATAGCAATAGCATCTACCTCACAGGGTTGTTATGAGCATCAAATGAGGTAATATATGTAAAATCTTTGCAAAGCTCAAAATGTTACTTAAATATTAACTATTATTATTTATAATAATATTATTTTAAAAATCTGAAATCTGATTCTGTGTCTTCATATAGTTCTTTGCCTTGCAAGGATCCTCCCACAGTTTAGGAAAGTGACATTGAAGAAATTTCATGTCTTCTTCATCAATGGTAACCCTGATTTAACACCGCCTATGGTGACACATTTTCCCCAACAGGGTTGGTGATGTCTTATATTTAGGGATAGTATGGGTGTTGAGATGTTTCTATTCTGACCCTGTGAAAATAACACTTTCATTGAGGTGGTCCCTCATTTCTTTTTTGTACCACTTTCTATTGCAGGAAGGATTCTCCACACAAATGTGAGAGAATCACTGGACCCAGTCAGGGAGATGAGCAATTCAAATTGGATGGCTATGAAACACCATCTGGAAATAGGAGAGCAAAGTGTGAATGAGAGAGCCTGATGAGTGTACATCATGTCATCCTGACCTGGAATAGAAATGGCTGGATGCTGCCTGGATTTGTCCTTCCTTTCAGGAGAGCTAGCAGCTTGGCACTGAATGGACTATTTTCTACACAGCAGGATGTTACTACCCATTGCTCCCTCATTTATAGGAGAACAAAGCCCGATGCTGCAGATGTGTTCTCTGCCTAAGTCACCAGAATGGGCTAAGTGCCATTGCTCATTGGTTAGGTTGGTCCCATTCAATTAGGCCACATAATAATCCAGACATTGAAAGTACAAGTGGAGGGAAGTAACACGCGTGGAATTATTGGTGCTTTTTGGCTTAGGTGGATAATTCTTTTAATATTTCATTGAATAAATTCAGTTAGGTATAATGTGGTACAGTGGATAAATAGGTGACTCAGCACCAGGCATATGTGGGTTCAAGGCTTGTCGCTAACACATATTGGGTGTGTGAGGGAGGTAAGTCACTTAACTTAACAGGGCCTCCAGGCAACTTTCTGAGATTAGAGGTATTGAGAGTATCAGAAGATCCATCTTGATAGAGGAAGCTTCCTCACTGGGAATTCCCTACCTCTGCCCTATCCTATTAAAATGTAACTCCTAGCCCAAATATCACTCTTCCCCTCAGTCTCAACAACAACAACAAAATGCCAACAGTTCCAGGAGTTATAACCATGAGATGGAAAGATTATTTGGGCATGGAGATGAGTGGCAATGGGAAAGAATGGATGAGGAATAGAATTGATGTCATTAAAAGTTTAAAAAGCTATTAGACAGAAGAGGGATTCATCAGAATTATTCTGGCCCCAGAGGGCAGAAATTCAATGAATACGTGGAAATTAGAGAAGAGTAGATTTTTGTTTCAATATGAGGAAAAATTTCCAAAAAAGTGTAGTTATACCCAAGTCAAACAAGCTGCCTTGGGGATATAGTTACATTTTTTCTTCTACAAATCATTTTTATTTTCAAGGCGTTTTAATTAATGATATAAAGCTATTTGAGGAAATTTGAAATTTAGCATGAAGAGGCAAATGACCAAGAGAAAAGAGAATGTTTTCCAAGATGGTTTTGGGGAACACTCATTGTTGTTGTTTTTGTGAATGAGGAACAGAAAGATTATATTTCTGATCCACTATGCCAGGACTTGGATTCTTCCCATGATCTAACCCATGATGATGAAACGGATTTTTACTTTGAAATGGGTACCTTTAATGCCTTCAGTGTTGTGTATGGGGATAAATTTAGAATTTAGGAAAACTAAAAGAACTAATGCTATGATTAAATTCAGAAAATATGCTTCTTGGAAAGGCATGATGGATTCATTTGTGGAGACTGACATTTGTGGAGATTTTCATTTTGCTGTAAATTGAAGTGAAAACATTTCATTCTTGACAGATATGACATACTGGAGTCTTCAGAAAATGTCCCTACAATTCTTAAGACAGATGAAATGATTAATTCTATACTACTTGGAAGCTAATTATGGAGTTTGTAGATAATCTAGCCCTTTTTATGTCCTTTCTTGGTTTAGGTGGTCTTCAGAAATTGTTGACAAATCCTTTGTACTAACTAGATAATTCCTCTTCCTTTTGGATCAATGACATCTCTATTGGTTCTCCTTCCTTTCTAACTGCTCCCTCTTTACCTCCTTTGCTGGTGCAACACTTTTTTCTTACATCATAATGGGGGCGTTACCCAAAGAGGAGTTTGTCCTTGTCTCTCTTCTCTTCTCTCTTTATACATTCTTGACAAACTCATCAGCATCTGTGGCTTCTACCACTCCTTTCATTCATATGACCCCTTAATTTAAATCTCCAGTGCTGACCTCTGATTAGAGCTTCAGACCTGTAGCTGTTCCAACCAGAGGTTCCAGTGGTCCTTCAAGATCGACATATCCCAAGTCATCTTATAATTTAAACCTGATCTTCCTTCTAACTTCTCTACATCTATGGTTCCACTATTTTCTTTATTCCCCATGTTCATAATTTTGGAGTCTTCTATCACTGTTTACTCTCAGTCCTACAATCAGGTACTATATCATGTCAATTCGAACTCCACAACCTCTTTCTTAATGCTTTCTAACTACTCTGTCACCATCTTAATACTGGCTCTCAGGACCATGCATATAGACTATTGTTGTGGCTTGTTTTAAATGTTTCAGAGTATTTCATATGCATAGTCACATCTTTAGTATCTCCCTACTATTGTCTCCTGAGTAAAATCCAAGTCCTCTAGACTCTCCACAATCTGGCGCCACCCTACCTTTCCAACTTAGAAACATTCTAAATTCTAGCCAAACAGAATTCTTCTCCACATTCCCCTTTCTCCCTCAACCCCTGTTCTCATTGGATGGATACACCAGAAAACACTTTACATATATTATTTCAGTTGATCCTCCAAAGAACTTTATGAGGTAGTTGCTATTATTGGTCCCATTTTCCAGATGAGGAGACTGAAGTTAAATGACTTGCCCAGGGTCACTCAGCTAGCTAGAGCTTAAGGCAGCATTCAAACTCAGGTCAGGAGAACCTCAAATATCATGCAACATTTTGCTATATACTTCTCTAATGCATTTACTATATAATATTGGATATTATCTCGGCCTAAGTTAACGTGTTTTCCCTTTTAGGCTGAAAGCTCCTTTTCTTATGTAAACTTTATCCCAACAGTACCTAGCTCAGTGCTTTGCACACCATATTAACTATGTGTTTCTTACTGTTGACTCTCCTTACTATCAAAACTCTGATGGAATTAAAGGAAGGAGAAAGAGACACTCCCACACATTCAACAGTTATGCTCCCTGTTAGCAGCCTTGGTAAGAATGTTTGGAAAAGGGTGGGGTTTTTTTTTAAGAGGGAGTTACCTATGGCTTTTCTTTATCTTAGTTTCTGATTAAGTCAACAAGCAACTATTATGTGCCAAATACTGTGCCCATCCCATCAACTGGGAGGAATACAAAGACAAAATCCCCAACCTTGGGGAGTTTACAGTTTACTGGATTAACAATTGACCATATTACATTTTATATAAAATGTCACTATCACTGTTACCAACTCAGGATATTGATTGCATAGGAAAATTCCATGGAGATCTACTTATAATACCTTACCTGCATATAACACTAAAGTTTACAAAGTACTTTACATATATCATCTCTTAATCAGAGGTAAAGTTTTATTCTTTCCATTTTATAGATGTGGCAATTAATGCTTAATGAGCTTAAATGGCTTGTTAATGTCACACTGTAAATTGCAGGATAGGGAACCTTTGGCTCCATAGGATTATTTTTGTTGTTGTTCATTCATTTCAGACTCTTCATGAACTCATTTGGGATTTTCTCAACAAAGATACCAGAGTGGTTTGCCATTTCCTTCTCCAGCTCATTTTACAAGTGAAGAACTGAGGCAAACAGGGTTAAGTGACTGGCCCAGGGTCACACAACTAGTTAAGTGTCTGAGGCCTGATTTGAACTCAGGCAGATGAATCTTCCTCACTTCAGGCCCAGCCCCCTATCTATTGTGCCGTCTAGCTGCCCCCAAAGGGTTATTGGAGCATTGATTCAATAGAGTCTAATTCTCTCATTTTACAAATGAGGAAACTGAAGCCCAGAGAGGTTAGGTCACTTGTCTGGGGTCACATAGTATCTGAAGTGGATTTTAAATTCAGGACTTTCTGACAGCAAGTTCAGACATCTTATCTTCCATCTAAAAACTGTCTCTTGAACCTCCTGTTTTATTAAGTAGCTCAAACTAAAGCGAGTGCTTCATTGCTAATAAAAGAATGAATACATCCTCATAAGGTTATTGTGTTGGAAGCAGTAACTAGCTTCACATATACTACTCAAAGAGGGTAGCTGCCTTTTCTGTCTCTCACAGGGGATCACAGACCTTCCATTTAGGTTACGTGTTTTAATCTGAACCTGAATTGTCGTATTAGTTTTATTTCCCATTACCGCTTTTTAGATGTTAACACAAGAGTCATACACCACTCAGCTCTATACTTGGCCCTGTCCGACTGCTGATAAACATTTGATCAAAAAGATGGAAGGTTAAACCAAGTCACCTTAATATTTCCAAACACCTGGATGTTTGTCTTCATGTAGGCCAGACATCTGGGAGACTGACTGCATTGTCCAGTTTTCACCACGCATTCACTCGTGGGCTCACTGTTGGCATATGATAACCAAGGCTTTACTGGACCTTAGAATGATATTTTGCAGATTGACTACAGAAACTTTTTGATTTTCATTTTAAAATAAGAAATGACAACTCTCTTAAGTACAGATATCATTCATCCTATCAGAATACAAAAATATTAGTGCATTAAACACTGCACAAAGTTATAAGCAACAACAATAGACCTTTCTGTTGCAGCGCCATTCTCCTTTGATTTCTGTGCAATGGGGTTCTGTCTAGAAACCACTTCATTGGTCTGGCCAATGGTGACAATTAATCCTTAAAATTTGAGAACTCTAGATGAAGGAAGGACAATTGTGTATGTGCATAAAGAAAAAAACAAGCTTCTGGAAAGCAATTTAGAATCATGGTAAGAAAATGACTCACCTAAGAAACTCCCTATGCCCTTCATATGTTTTCTTCTTTCTTTGTCCACCTTGTTCCACTTAGCATCAAGACATATTCATTTCTCCTTACTATGGATCACTTAAAGGTAGATTCATGTGCAGAAGCAATGTTACTTCCTATTAGTGCCTGACACATAGTAAAGATTTAATATCTATCATATATCTACATTATGCATCAATTATCTTTCAAAAATTCTATTGTTTTGTTTTCATATTATAAACTTTTCTAGATTACCCCAACTCCAGGAGAGGTCTCTTGTAAGAAAGTAAAATAATTAATTGAAACTAATGATATATTTACTTCATTTGAAAAATGTATTCTATGTCTGTAGCACCCCAACCCTTTCTATGCTTAATTTAAAAAAAAAACAATAGAAATCTATTTTCTCTCCTTCCCCTATCTATACCACTAAAAAAAGAAAAGAAAAAGAGATTCTTTGAAACAAATATTGCATAGTCAAGCAAAACAAATCCACCATTGGCTGAATTTACACACACACACATACACACACATATAATACATGTATATATGTGTATATATACATATGCATGTAGTATATGTGTATATATACGCATATGTGTATATATATGTATCTATATGTGTGTATATATGTGTGTGTATATATATGCATATATATACATATATAACATTCTGCCCCCTAAACTTATTATCTCTATGTCAGTACATGGATAGTATATTTGTCATTAGGCCTCTGGTATCATAGCTTTTATTGATTGTATTGATTATAATTTTTATGGCTTTCAAAGCTGTTTGTCTTCCTAAAATTGTATAAATTGTTCTCTTGGTCCTGCTTCTTACTCTTTCCTTGCAAAATAATTCTAGTGCCTTTAACCTCCTATCAAGTCATTCATTTTAGAACTTTCTTAATTGCTAATGCTTTTCTTTAGAGTCACTTGAAGGCCTAGAACTAACACATTTGAAGATTCATCTGTGCGATGCACCTTTATACTTTGAGCTTCAGTTTCCCCATCTGTGAAATGAAGGAATTTGACGCAGTGATCTCTTAAGGTCCCTTTCAGTGCCAATCCAAAAGTCCTGGGAGATCCTGTGATCCTGGTCCTATGTATGATACAAAGACAAAGAGAAAAGCGCTCACATTTTGGAATGGATAAAACTGGTGATAAAAATTGCCACAAGATGTCACCACAGTCCAAGAAAACGCATTTTAAATGAAGTCAGGACTGTATTTTCCTTGTACTTGATTTTCATGGAGGTTTATTGGAGGTAAAGTTTATTGAGGTCCCTGTTTGCAAAAGCATCTTTTCAGCACTGTGGTATTAGGGTTTTTATAGCCAATTCCAGGGACAATCTTCAAAACTGAATTGAAGGAATAATAACTGACATTTTGTAGATCTGTAAGGTTTGCTTAAGTGTTTTTCACATATAATCTCTTTGACCTTCACAAGAATTCTGTGAATTTTTAGGTACTGAATGTTGTATCCCTATTTGATGGATGAGGAAGCTGATAAGTTCAGGAGAAGACAGTTGGACCATCTTCCAACAAACTTCAAATCCAAAATGTCATCAGCTAAGACACATGCCCTCTCTAAGAAACATTTATTAAGTATCTGCTATGTGTAAGAGATTTACATGAGACTTTACTTACTTTATCTCATTCAAGCCTCATAACCACTCTGTTAGATAGGTACGGTATTTCTGTACCCATTTTATAAACAAGAGAGTGGAGGCTTGGAAAATGACTTGCTCAAGGTCGTTCAACATCTAGAAAGTTTCAGAGGTCGTGTTTGAATCCATTATCTTCCTTATTCCAATCACCTATCATACTGGCACACTGGCTGGAACAACCCCAAATTCTAATAGCATGTTTAATTTCAATTCATTTGCTAAATAAGCATTTATTAAGTACTGAATGTATACAGAACACTACCTTAGGTACTGAGAGAAATATGTAAGTTTTGATAAGACACGTTCCTTGCCCTCGTGGACTTATTAGGCAGATAAGAAACAAACCCGGATTAAGTGCCCTTGTACCTTGGCTCTCATGACAGGGAAGGAATATCTTTTGGGGGTATTTTCTCACACTCTTGGCTTGTAGCCTCTACCCAAGAATCCTGGGAAAATGTATATTAAGACCAACTAACTCTCTACTTACAAACATAGTTCACAGTAAAAGAAAACTTTTATTGAGAGACAAAATAGACTCCTTGGAACACAGTGGGATGAATAGGCATCGCCCAAAAATTTTTTCAAAGACCTACATAAATACCCAGGGCCCTCTCTTATCACAATTCTGTTTCTCCCAGCTGAAGTCTCCTGGTGCTGCCCACTTCCACTTTGTTCCTAGCAGGTGATGTCAGATACAGTTTTTCTCCTCAGTTCTTTCTTGTAGTTCATCTTTGTTCCCAGAAGGTGTCAGCAGACATTACTCTCTGTCCCTTCTGCGGTCTCTTGGCTTCAGGGACAGTCTTCTGACCACACAAGGCCCCAAAGCCTCTGTTGATGTAAAACTCTTGCTGGGTACACTTTCCACCACCGTGGAGGGAAACTGAGTTTTCCCTATTTATAACTGTCATAGATCTTAAGAGTTAGAAAGGAGCAAAGAGGCCATCTAAGCCACCTCCCCAGCCCCGTTGTGTACTGATGAAGAAACCGAGGCTGAGATCGACTAATTTCTTTAAGGTCTCATAAGGAACAAGCAGCAGAGGAAGATTCTAAACCATGTTTCTCCGAATCTAGAGTCAGGACTGTTTTCCCTACACTGAAAGAAATGAAGAGCTCCTGGAATCACAGCGCCAGGGCTATTGTACCAGTCTAGGGATTTAATAACAACTCTGGATCTCAGCTTCTTTTCAACATTTCTAAGTTCCTTGAGGCCACAGGCTGTCTCTCATAATTGTATCCCCAAGTCTTACCACAGTGCCTGGCATGTAGGATGCATGTCTTTCTCCCTTCCTCCCTTCCTTCCTTCTTTCCTCCTTCCCTCCCTTCCTTCCTTTCTTTCACCCAAGGTCACATAGATAGTAAGTATTTCAGAGCCAATGCTAGACTCTAGGCATAATGATTCCTGCTCTTGAAGCAGTTGTGAGTTGCCCGTAGTAAGGATAACTTGAATAGAACTAATCTTACTTCCCAAAGTCTGTAAATTAAAACCAATACAACCCTGTTTAGGTGCATAGTTCTAAGGGCCATTTTCTGTGACTCCTCTTTCAGGTATGACCAGGAAGCTCAGCCCACATTTCCTTAATAGGTTTTCATCAAAACTTTAAAGGGGTGTTCTGAGGTACTCTGGTTTTCTGGTCAGAGGTTCCAAGAGAAATTGCAAAAAGGAATTGAATGTTTCAGAGCCTCAGTCTTCACATTTGCAGGGATAAAACATATTTGCTGTTATTCACTGCTATCAGCCATCTTTCTGCCATGCTGCCTTGGTGCTGTCCTATCTAGACTTCCAACTTCTGCTCCAGGGCTGTGTCATCCTGATTGTTAAAGGACCATCATATATAGTTGGTCCCTGCCATGTAAACCTGCTTTGCCCCTACCCTCTTCCTTTCATTCTGTTGCCAAACCATTTTCTACCTTTGGCTCTGATAACGGTAATCAAATCACTACTGCCAGGGCTTCTGGAAGGACATATCAATTAAATGTCGTTGGCT
>JAQQSZ010010571.1:0-12478 GCA_028646595.1 Phalanger gymnotis
CTATACTACACTATACTACACTATACTATACTATACTATACTATACCACGCCATGCCATGCCATACCATACCATACCTCATTATACTATATGCTAATACTATAATACTGTGGGCAGCTAGGTAGCACAGCAGATACAGCACTGGGCCTGGTGACAGGAAGACCTGAATTCAAATCCAGCTTCAGACACTTACTAGCTGTGTGACCCTGGGCAAGTCACTTCACTCTGTTTACCTCAGTTTCTTCATTTGTAAAATGAGCTGGAGAAGGCAATGGCAAACTAGTCCAGTGTCTTTGCCAAGAAAATCCCAGATGCAGTCATAAAGAGCTGGACACAACCAAACAAGAACTTAGACTAATACAATACAAATGCTTATCCTATACGCTAATAATAAACAAATATTTGTACTATACTGATTCCTTAGTATCAGAAGTGTCATCCCTGTACCAACTTCCCCAGAGAGTATGTCCTCATAACATTCAAGATTCTCCTGATGAAAACTCAATGGGGCACATCACAATCCCAGTCACCAATAGTATCCTCTTTGAGCTGGGCTTCTAACACCTTATTAATTAAAATAAAAATGAAACAGAAACTGTTCCACGTAAAATTGCCAGATTGAGTTGCCCCTGTGAAACATAAATCTGCTTGGTCTAGCTTTTCTTTTTCTTGGAGGAAAACTGTTTGGAGTAACAATGATGTTAGTGCAATTACACCCTAGGATACGATTATGCTGTGTCGCCTTGCAAACAAACCCATCTGCTTCGATTTGATAGTTGCATCTGAAGAATGTTTCCGGTTTGTCTCTTCATTCATTTCATAGTTGCTGGCAGGCTATTTTCCTGATCACAAAAAATGACATTACTGCTGAAGTCACCACAGATCTCAAATGGGTTAAAGGGCTGAACCCTGGGCATAAAGGAATATGTCGGCACTCTGCTCAGAGGGATGGCTCATTTAAGAAAAGAGAACCAAACCATGGGGCAGCTAACTTAAATGATGGGTAGGCCAGAGTCTTTAAAAAGGACTTTTTTAAACATTTAATTGGATGAATTCATTAGTTTTTCCCAGAGGCTGTCACAAGCAAGCAAAAAAAAAAAATTAAATCATTCTCAAAGATGCATTCACATTAACTCCAAGAATCTAAACTTATTGGGTTCCACTAAATTACATTCAATTACACTGGGTCAGTGAGCTTCAAGCAAACCAGAGCCAGATCTGAATTATTTCTGCAAGGTCTCTACTAACTAGACTCATCATTCATAAGAGAAAATATGAAATACAACCTGTAGACAGAAAATAGTCCAAAGAGGATGAAGAGTAGTGGGAGTAGATTTCAGGGGTCATCTTTGGATGGGGAGGGGAAGGCCTGGGAGCACAGTGCCATCTTCATCCTCTCATGTAATTTCTACTGATGAAATCAGATTGAGGAAAAAGTATATGAACACAATTAGAGCAGTTCAAAAACGAATTTTGAAGTAAATAGTAGTAATTTCTCCATAAGAGGAAGAACTTAAGTAGAAGGTTTGAATGGCTACTGTTATAGAAATGTCAGAGAAGCTATTTGTACATAGGGGAGGATAGATTTGATAGACAACCTATAAGGAGTCTGAAAAATCTAAATTTATGGGGCTATGAAATAAGATGACAGTCAATAGCTGTGCAGTCAATAAACTGCTCTGCTTAAATGTCCCATTTTAGAGAATTTACTACTTATTTCAAAACATAATTCATTCACTTTTAGATTGCTCAAATTCCATCAGCAACCTTCCTTCCCTCTGCCTTGCCCCTTTGCACTTTGGGAATATCACTGAGGATCATGCCTTGGGTGGGCTTAACAATTTTGGGATTCAAATTGTCCTAAATGGTGTCCTAAATGGCTAGATGGTCCAGTATATCTAGATAGCACCACTCATACTTCACATTCTACTCCCTGGCCATTTTCTTGCTTTTTATTTGTCCTTTTGCTATTTTTCCACACCCCACCCTTCTCTCCCCCGCCACCCCGGGAAATGGAATCAAATATATTTTGATATTGTTACTTAAAATAAACTGTCTTGTGGTTCTATTCGCCCTCCCTGTGACTTACCAAACTGAAAACATGGCATTATGGCTACCATTTCCCTATAAATTGCTGTTTCTTCCATTAGGGAAAGTAGAAACAGAGAGGGTTGGGGTGGGGGAGGGAATGTATTTTCCAATCTCCACTTCCAATCTCCTCTTCACCAGCTCTTTTAGGTCCAACCTTCTATCACATCATATTCCTTCTGGGGACCTCTATGCCCTGGCCTTTGGAAAGTACACACAACCTATTCCTCTGTTATGGATAGTTTTCCTGATACAGATTTTATTACCAGTATCTCCTTTGCTGCTCTCAACTTGGGAATGAAACTTCATCTTCTATGAACATTCTCTCGATATGACCTCACATTCTAGATTTTTGTATTCTCTATTTCTGACCCTACTTTACTTCTGAGTAATATAACCTGATACATACTCATCAGAACCCCAAAATGCTGTGCAAATTTTCTTTTTCTTTGCTAGGGATCCAACTGGTTCCCCACATCAGGATGATGAGTCATTCACTTATATTTACCACTTTCCTTCCCAACTTTCATCTCCAAGGTTGAATCTTGAAGACCACAGTTGTTGGATTTTTTTTTAAGTACAAATAAGATCTGTGTGATATTTCACTACAAGATCATAAAAAGGCAAGTCTGCAGAAAGGGCCAGGTTGGGGAAAGGGAAAATTCCTTCCCTGTGCGTTGCTTGTGGAAATTTTGGAAAAGGGAATATTATGGGCAGATAATATGCAAATGAGCCTCTAGCCCCCCCCCCCCCCCTTTTGGACCAGCTGGTATATTCAAAGTCTGGTTTCAATTAAAGTGAGACCCTCCTCAGGCACCTGGCCTAAAATAATTATCCCCAGTGTATGAGAACATATGAGAAACATTTTGTTTGTTAAACTGAACCAAAATTGAATTGACATAGTAATGTCCTAGATTAGATTCTGACTCTAGGCTAGTACTTCCAAAGTGTTCAATACTAGTTAAAAAAAGAATAATAGATTTGGAAGCAGAAGGGGCCTTTCGGGTCATCTAGCTAACCCCCACACTCCACATATAAGGAAACAAGCCCAGAGAAGCGAAATGATTTGCCCAAGATTTTATTTATTTAGATAGATAGATAGATACATAGTTACATAGATACATAGATAGATACATAGATACATAGATAGATAGACAGATAGAGATAGATAGATAGATACAGTATATATAGATATAGACATGTGACCAAAAACTAAGTCAAGTTATTGGCAATATCTTCATTAAAACTATTCATTAAATCATTCATGCACATGTGACAAATGCACAGAAAGTTAAAAGAGATTCCTGAACTATCTATACTCTTCTTATTAAGTTAGAATAATACCTGCCACCAGCTCCTGCTTAACTTGGACCATATCCAGGCAGTGCTTGTTCAATTGTATTATTTAAGGATGGATGTCTACTGCCCTGAGTTTTTATTATCTGGAAATTAGCTTTCTCTAGTCACCTAAATTATGCTGATCCTGTAAGTTAATATTTTCTTTAAAAAATTCTATCTAATTCTGAATCCTAAATATTATTAGATGAGATGTTAATTGGTGACGTATTGTTTATTTTCCATACATATCTCGCTTTACCAATAGTCATCTGACTGGAGGCCTAACTTTTCTTCACTTGAATATTTAGAGAAAATGTAACTGATTAGTAGTTATCATTGTCCTTTGGGGACATAAAAATACCAGATGGTTGACTGGTATTGAGAGACTCGTACAATTTTTTTCTTAGATTTTTTTATCAAAAAAGGTTAGAAAGTATTTGGCTTCCAGAACACAGCACAGTCTCTAATAACTTACAATTTATTCATAGAGTTAACAAAATCTCATGCTAAATCTATCACCTTCCAACCTTGATAATGTCAATTTACTCTAAGAGATGAAAATTTTGAATGTCTCTTGTTCTTTATCATTAAAAATAGAATCAAAGGTGTGCTTTTTATTGACAGTTTTATTATTTTATTTTACTAGCATACATTTTTAATGGGACTATAAAGAAGCTAAACATACTTTAAGATGAAGCCAAGAAAGCTTAATAACTACTTTAAAGACTGTTTTTCCACAGGATGGTTGTGGTCAAGAAAATAGGCAAATATACTACAAAAGTGTAGCTAGGTGGCACAGTGGATAGAGCATTGGGCCTGGAGTCAGGAAGGCTTAGTTTTGTGAGTTCAGATCCGGCCTCAGACATTTGCTAGCTGTGTGAACAATCACTTAAAGTTGTTTATCTCAGTTAACTCATCTATAAAATGAGTTGGAGAAGGAAATGGCAAACAACTTCAGTATTTCTGCCAAGGAAATCTCAAATGAAGTCACAAAGAGTCAGACACAACAGAAATGATTGAATAACAACAATGCTACCAAAAAAGGAAAATTCATACATAAGGCTCAGTCACTAAGACAATTGGCCAAAAAGGTATGGCTGGGGCTTTGTTCTTGTTTCGCATGTTAAAAACCCAGTTCAAAAGCTATTTCTTAAGCACCGACATAATATGTTTGGGCACTGTGCTAGGTGCTAGGCATACAAAGAGGAAAATCAACAGCTCCTGCCTTTCCTCAAGGAACTTAAAATTGACCATATTTTGGTAATGGATCAATAGGTTTAAGTAACAGAAGTCTAGTTCCCATGTACCAGGAGTTACCCTTAAGACCAGGAAAAGTGGGTTATAGCATTGAGACCAATCGCTCTGGGAATTCATTTGTGGTTTTAAAATATATAAAGCATGTTTCATATGTTATCTTATTTAAAACTCACCTAAGCCCTGTGAGTTAAGTATTACAAGTAAAAATGATTTAATGATTAGGAAACAGGTGCTCAGAGAGACTACAAAACTTGCCCACTGTTTTTGTCATTGCTTAGTGGTCCTCAACTGTATCCGATTTTTGGTGACTCCTTTTGAGGCTTTCTCAGCAAAGACACTGGAGTGGTTTGCCATTTCCTTCTCCAGCTCATTTTACAGATGAGGAAACTAAGGCAAAGAGAGGTTAAGTGACTTGCCCAGGGTCACAGACCTAGGAAGTGTCTGAGGCCAGAACAAGCTCTACCCACTGAGCCACCTGGCATTATTATGCTGCTAGAAAATGTCATTGGTAGGATTTAAGGGCAGGTCTTTCCAACTTCAACTCCAGCATTCTCTCCACTATACCACACTGCCATGAACTTCAAAGGTGTAGATTGTTTTTTACAATGAGCAGAAGTGTGTGTGTGTGTGTGTGTGTGTGTGTGTGTGTGTGTGTGTCCCCGTGTCTGTGTCCCCGTGTCTGTGTTGGGGATTAGGGAGCAGCAGGAGGAAGATGTGGGTAGAACTTTACTGAAACCAAGTGTCAGGTAACAAAGGGGAGAGTACTGAAGAGAGCAGCTACGATCTAGCGCCAAGGTTTCATTCTGCTGGTTAGCTATAGATGATTTGTAGTAATCATTCTCTTGCCCACACTTTTGTTTTCAGGCATTTCAGTTTTAACTATAGTACAGTTTCGGTGTAGCTAGCAATGAAAATTAAAGACCTATCTTACAGTTTAAGGTCACCCGGCCGACGTTCAATTTTCTTTGCCAAAGGCCTATAGCTCAGTGAAAACACAGGTTTAAAGCCCACAATCATGTTCCATCAGCTTTGGAAGAGAAGCAGTTTTTAAAAAGTACTATAGGTAACTCAGGGAAAACATCCCAGTTACATTTTCAGGAATAATACAACAGAACATTGTCTGGAATTTGTAGGAATAAAAGGAATCCATGAGCCCACTCACCAGCGTGGAGAGCTTAAAATCAAACCACAAAAAATTATTTTTCAGGTTAAACAACATTAATGATGACAGCTAAAGCTGTTTATTTCACTAAAGAAGAAAAGGGATCTATTTTCATAGCAGTCTAAAGCTATTCTTTTTAAAGCGAAATGGGAGGATGATAATGTATTGAACAGTGAAAAAACAACAACAACAACAAAAAAAACAAACAAACCAGAAACAAGGGCAATTTTTATCCATCATCGTCCCAGTTAGACATTTGTACTCTTAAATTGGTTTTTGTTTGCATATTGGGAAAAGGAGAGATGATACTAAAATAATGCTTTCTGTTCTTCATTAAGTACCAGGAATTACTATTGTAGACTTAATTGCTGAAATAAAAAGTACTCAGAAAACCCTATTCTGCGCCTCCCCCCACCCCCGCCATAGTATGGTTAAATGTAGGAGAGTTCAAAGGAGGCCACCACACATTACACTATTTATCTTCATAATTCCAGAATTCACTGTTAGCAAGATGGCTTATCTGAGGATGAATACTCTAAGTTCAGTTCTCATACCAAAACAGAGACTGACCCGTTTCTGTCACAGAGGCCACCTGTCCTTGATATGAGGGTTACATGAGTACAATCTCATATTAAATAAGCTTGATTTTACTTGTGAGCATCATGGAATCATAGGTAAAGATGGCTTTATATGAGTTTATTTTATATTTGGTAACTTTATTAAAACTACTGTTTTAATTAATTTTTAGTTGATTCTTCAGGTTCTCTGAATGAACAATCACATCGTCTGCAAAAATGAAAGCCTCACTTCCTCTTTGCCTATGCTTTAATATCTCATTGTATTAATCTAGTCCTTGCTATAGTCAGGATTTTTAGCAATAAATTAAATACTAGTGCTAATAAGGAACATCTTAGTTTTACCCTGATCTTAGTGGAAAAGTCTCTAGTCTTTCTGCTTTAGAGAGACCAGGCCTTCTTAAACTTTTTCCACTTGTGACTCCTTTTCACCCAAGAAATTTTTAAGTGAGCCTGGGTATATAGGTATATAAGATAGATATACAAATCAAATATTTACTAATAATATATCATAAAGAAATTTATTTTAAAACAATTATTTGGTATACATATAATTTTACCATTTGTTAAAGATGAAAATAAAGTTGCATACTAATGAGATAGATATGCTTGTTTATTTTCACATATAAATTAAACCTTGGTGGAATATTTGCTACTGCAGGACATAGAGCATCTTCAATGTTTTTCAGGCTGCAGTAAAGTTGCGCAATGCAAGGCAGGAAAGCGCTGCCAGAAACACCTCAGATTCATTACACCTTTGATTTTGAATTAATTTTTGGTCGTTGCTGTGCCACCAAGGCAATGTTCACAACAGTTGCTACTACTATGAATATGCTGACTTGGTTCTGTATCACAAAATATAACAGGTTCTCCATATAGAAGACAGAAGCAAAACATTTATTCAGACACCAGAAAGCCCAATCCCAAAACCAAGTCCAATCCATCCAAGCAAAAAAGAAGTGAAAGCACATTATCGCTACAGAGAGCAGCTCCATTCCATAGCCTTCCCCTGCTGCTGGGGCCTTCCCACAAACACTCACAAATCCTAGCTGACTCCTTGCTTGTGTCTAGTCCTCCTTCCATTTCTAACTGCTCTGACTGCACTTCCTCTCTGCTCCGCCCTTCCTGTTCCACTCATTCAGCAAGCTCCTCCCACCACATGTGACTTAGGCTTCCTGTGATGTAAGGAGGTCACATGGGCCTATTAATGGATGGGAAGATCTTCAAATTTACATTACCATTACAGTTGCACATTCAGAAACCTTTTACTGCTGCCACATTTTTAGCAACCCCCACACATACAGCCCCATAGTGACCCACAAAGAAGCATTGAATTATAGACTATTGATTTGTGGTTTTAGAAAGATAGCACTATTCAACATGGCAGCTAGGTGGCACAGTGGGTACAGTGCTTGACATAGAGCCAGGACAACCCATTTCTGAGTTCGAATCTGGCCTCAGACACTTACTAGCTATGTGACCCTGGGCAAGTCATTTAACTCTTTTTGCCTCAGGTTCTCATCTATAAAACAAGCTGGAGAAGGAAACGGCAAATCACTCTAGTATCTTTCCCGAGAAAACCCCAGATGGAGTAACAAAGAGTCAAATATGACTGAAACAAATGAACAACAGCAATGACTACTCAACATTTATTCTGATAGTTTTTAATGTTAATAGAAACAGGTACTAAATTTTGTCAAAATGGTTTTTCAGCATCTCAGTACAATTGCCAGTTTTTGAAAATCATTTTTGTTATCGATACGGTCTCTTGTGTTTATAGTTTTCTTTTTGTTGAATTTAATCCACATTCCTGATCTAAATCAAATCTTGTTATAATATATATTCCTGCTCTCATTCCATTTTTTGTTTGTCCTTTGTAGCTAAAACCTTCAAAAAGGTTGCCTACAATAGGTGCCTCCTTTTTCTCTCCTCTCATTCTTTTATTAACCCCTTATCATCTGGTTTCTTATCTTGTCATGCCACCAAAGCTGTGCTCTCCAAAGTTGAAATTATCTCTTAGTTGCCAAATCCAATGGGCTTTTCTCAATCTACACTTTCCTTGATCTCTCTGAAGCCTTTGACACTGTTGATTACTCTCTCCTCCTTGAAAGTTTCTTTACTCTAGGTTTTCCTCCTATCTATTTGACTGCTCCTCTGACTGTCTCCTTTGCTGGGTCCTCCTCCAGATCACACTCTCTAACCTTAGTGTTGCTCAGGATTCTGTCCTATCCTGGGCTTTCTCTTCTCCCTCTATAAGACTTCACTTGGTGACATCATCAGCTCCCATTAATTTAATTATCATCACTATGCTGATGATTCTCAAATCATCCTTTCCTGCTCCAATCTCTCTGCTGACCTCTAACCTCACATTTCCAACTGCTTTTCAGACATCTTGAACCAACACACATCTTAAACTCATTATGTCCAAATAGAACTTACTCGTTTCCCTTAAGTCCTCCCCACTCCTACCACTGTAGAGGGCAACACTATCCTCCCAGTCCCTCAGGCTCACAACCTAGGAGTCAACTTAGATACCTCACTATCTCTTACCCTCTCCCCATTTCCAAGCTTTGCCAACACCTGTCGATTACACCTTTGCAACATTTTTTCCAATAGACCCCCTTTTCTCCTCTGACACTGCCACCACTCTACTGCAGGCCCTTATTACCCCACACATTGATTACTGCAATAGCTCACTGGTGGGATGGCTTACCTCAAGTGTCTCTCTACTTCAATCCATTCTTCATTAAGCCATTAAAGTGATTTTCCTAAAGCACAGGTACAATGCTGTCACCACCCTACTTACTAAACTCCAGTGGCTTCCTATGGCCTCTAGGAGCAAATACAAAATACTCTGTTTGGCATTCAAAGCCCTTCATAGCCTAGTCCCTTTCTACCTTTTCAGTCTTCTTCCATGCAGCAACAATGGCTGCCTGATTGTTCCATCAATGAGACAACCCATCTCTTAGCTCTGGGCTTGCTGCCCCCTCCCAAAAAAAATCCCACTTTGTACAGGAAGCCTTCCCTAACCTCAATTAATTCCACTGCTTTCCCTCTTTTAATTGTTTCCTTTTTAGCCCACATATAGTTTGCTTTGTATATATTTATTTGTATGCTGTCTTCCCCATTGGATTATAAGGTCCTTGAGGTCAGAGACTATCTTTTGCCTCTTTTTGTGTCCGTATCTCTTAGCATAGTGCCTAATACATAGTAGGTGCTTAATAAATGTTTTGAATTAAATTAAATCAAGTATAATTTTTAATATGTTCTTGTAGTCTCTTTGCTAAACATTTCATTTAATATTTTGTACTATTCTTTAAGGGTACTACTTTTAGTTTGTAGTTGTTGGGTATTTTCCTCCATCACTTTGTCTCTTCCGGATTTAGGGATCAAGAACTATCAAAGAAAGAGTTTAGTGGGATCTCTCCTTTTCTTATTTTTGCAAACATTTAAGTAATATTTGAATTAATTGCCCTTTGAATGTTTTATAGAATTTAGTTTTGAGTCCATCTGGTCCTGAGTTTTTATTCTTCAAGAGTTCATTTGTTTAATTTCTTGTTCTGAAATTAACTTATCTATTTCTTATTTTGATATCTGAGTAATTTATATTTTTGCAAATATTTCATCTATATCATCTAAGTTTTCAGATTTGTTGGTAGATAATTCAACTAAATTTCTGGTACTTCCTTTTATTTCATCCTTGATCATTATGAATTTTCATTTTCATTTTTCATGTAGTCAATTTTATCTCTCTTTTTAAATCAGGAAAGTTAGTGGTTTGTTTGTTTATTCTTTTTATCTGAAGTACTAGCTAAGTTTTACTTGTGAAATCAAATATTTTTATTTTTAATTTTATTAAGCTTTGATTTTTAGAATTTCCCATTTCATGATCAGTTAGATTGTTCGTTTGTTTCTTTTATAGTTCTTTTTTTAATAGTTCAATACCCAGCTCATTGATCTGTTCTCCCTTTTATTGATGAAAGTGATTAGTAATATCAGTTTTCCTTTAAGAACTGCTTGAGCTGAATCCTAAAAGTTTTGTATGTTGTTTCGCTGTTGTCATTTGACACGATGAAATTTCCTATTGCTTCCCTACTTTGTTCTTGATCCACCAGTTATTTAGGATGAAATTGTTTACTCATCAATTAATTTTAATCTTTTCTTGAAAAGATTTTTAGTGAATATATTTTTATTTCACTGTGGTCAATAAAGTATGTGTTCAATATTTTCACTTTTCTATACATATCTATTAGCTTTTATAGTCTAATATATAGTTTTTTTTGTAAAGGCAAAAATTTTGCTGCAGAAAAGTATGTATATTGTTTTGTATTCCCATTTAAGAATCTCCATAGATCCATCATAGCTAACTTTTAAAAATTCTGTTCCAGTCCTTACTTTCTTTGTTAATTCTCTTTTTTGTTATATATGAATCAGTCTGATAGGGGCACATTGATGTCCCCCACAATCCTAGTTTCAGTGTGTATTTCTTTCTGTAATTAAATTTACCTTTAAATAGATAGTATGTCATTTTGGTGTGTGTGGGTGTGTGTACGTGTGCATATGTATGTGTGCGTATATTAAATTTACATATGTAAAATTATTGATAATGATTCGCTCTCAATGCTGTCTTTAAACATAATTTAGTTTCCCTTTTTATCTCTTAGTCACATCTATCTTTACTATTGTCTTCTATGACATCATGATTGCTACCCCTACTTATTTGAAGTCATCTTTTATATATTAGTTTTTGATTCAACCTCTCATTTTTACTCTGTTCAATCTTTGTGGTTGAAGTGAATTTTTTTTAAACATCTTTTCATTGGATTCTGCTTTTAAACTAACCCTTTCTGCTATCCTGTTCTTTATGGGTAAGTTCATCCCATTCACATTCATGGTTATAACTGTTCATTACGCATTTCTTTGTAGCCTATCACCTTATATTTTCCCCTCTCTTTGACTCTTCCCCATTCTCTATAACAGTAGTTAAAGAGGAGTGTGCTTATAACTAGAGATGTACAATCAAAGGAGTCTGTTTTTGCTCTGCTGTCCCTCTTCTATTCCTCTCACCTCTGCTCCATATCACAGGTCTTTCCTTTTAATTCTTCACCCATCCTATCCTCCCTCTTAAACTTATCTCTTCCTTCTCCTTCCCACTGACTACTTCCCCATTAAGCTTATTGTATTTCCATTCAAAACTCATTTTGTATATGTATAAGTGTGCATGCGTATGAGAGAGTTTAACCCTCTTTTTTCAGGCTCAGATCAAAACGATGTTCATTTAACATTTATTCTTTCCAGTCTTTTCTCAAGGTGTAGCCACTTCTCATTTCACTGCATTCTAATTACATGAGATAGTTAACTTCCCTCCTCTTCTTCCACATATATTTCCTGTTCTCTCCTTTTTCTTCTTTCTCTCAAGACCATAAAAGCATAACAAAACCACTTCCCATAGCCTTTTTTTGGTCTTATATAACTCCTTCTAAGATCTTACAAGGCATTAGGAAAAAAAAATTCTTCTCTCCCATTAAAATGTAACCCATTTTCAAATCCTCAAATGCATCTACCTCTATAATTTTCTTTTGACTCAAGTGTCTACAATTGAAAGCTACTACTCAAATCTAGTCATATCACCAGAAATGCTTTAAAGTCCTCCATTGCATTAAAGATCCACTATTTTGATGGTAGAATTATACCAAATTTTTCAAAGGAAGTTATTCTTGATACAAAACCTTTTGGGATATTGTACCATAAGGTCCCTCTCCTTTACAGTGACAATACCTAACTCTTGAGTCAACATGACTGTGGTCTTTGAATTCTGACTGTATTGTATTTCTTTCAACCTGGAAGAAATTAATTTTATTTATAACATTCCTGATTTTCCATTTTGAGGTTTCTTTCATGAGTTAATTGATGATTCCATTTTTCACTCTGTCTTTTGGTTTTAATAGATTTGGATAGTTTTCATTTATGACTTCTTGGTATATAATGTATTCCAGATTTTATTTATTAATTTATTTTTGGTTATGATTTTCAGGTAGTCCAATAATTCTAAGACTATC